>JAQQSK010013049.1:0-11628 GCA_028658325.1 Potorous gilbertii | reverse complement strand
GGTCTGAAGTAGAGGTCATTGATTACGTTACCACCATAAGTGATGCTTACCTTCATTGAGGTCCCACAGCATGACCTGACCATCCTTGCCTCCAGAGGCACAGAGAGAACTATCGGGAGAAACTATAATTGTGTTTAGGTAGCCTGTGTGGCCAGTGTGGTTGTCTTCAGTTTGCAGTTGGCAAGTTCTAGACTTTGACCAGCTTGTTCCAGTCACAGGAGACAATGGTAGGGTTGCTGCTATTGGGTGAAAAATGGACATAGGACACCGACGCTGAGTGACTCTCATCCTGCACAGTGTATTTACAGACACCCAGGGATTCCATAGCTTGATAGTCTTATCCTGCGAACCAGACTATCTGGTGGTTGTCAGAAGAGAAGGCTATACTCAGTACATCTTTGATGTGACCAACAAAGCACCTGGTGGTAGTGCCAGTTGTGAGAGCCTATTGTCTCCATGTGCCATCCCAGGAGCCTGAGAGTGCAAATTGGTCATCAGAGGAAATGACCACAATACTAACAAAATGTGAGGGCACGCTGTGGGATCCCATAGTTTGTCTCATCTCTGGTAAGCTTCCACATGGTAATAGTCTTATCTCGGGAGGATGACAGGATCATGTCAGGGAACTGAAAAGTTATGGTGATCTGGGTCACCCTGCCATTGTGGTCTTTAAGGGTACCCTGAAGAGTCATCTGTTCAGTCATGATGACGAGACCTTGGTGGATCACTCCAGATTGCACAGGGAGATACCAACCGGCTCTCCTTCATGCCAGCAGCCCAGCAAGATAAGTCAGATTCTGATGTTCTATATGAAGAACTAGAAATTAATCACATGCCAAAGAATATGAACTGAAGGGAACTTATTTTATAATGTATCTTGAGTGTGGGAACATGGGGAGAGGCAGGTAGGATACCAAAAGAGTAGGAAAAATAATGAAAAATATTATCCTCCAAAGGACAACCTGGGTGCAGCTGGGTGGCACAGTGGATGGAGCTCAGGACTTGAAGTCAAGACGACCTGAGTTCAAATCCTGTCTAAGTCACTAACTTGCTATATGACTCTGGAAAAGTCATTTAGCCTGTGCCTCAGTTTCTTCATTTGTAAAAATAGAAATACTAATAAAAGACCCTGTTTTCCTAACTTGTGACCAGTAAACAACTATGAGCAGAAAAGTCTCTTATGACCCATTCTATGAAGTTGTGTCAGAGGTCCTATATGGAACCCAATACAAATGCAAAAACATTTTTGGAAACTGTGGAGCTGCAGATCTGTCCAAGAACTAGGATCCCCCAAAGAACAAATGTTTCTCCAGCACCATCAGGCTCAAATCCACATGCCAACCTAAGTTTTCTGTGTGTGAGTTCTGGCAAAGCAGCACTGTGTTGAGGTCAAGTCTGTAAAAATCCCCACATGAATTTTGAAGATGTTGAATAAGAATGAGAAGCTGGCTAAAATGTATGATGCCTTTTTGGCCTCTGAGTCCTTGATCAAGCAAATTCCTTGAATCCTGGGTCCTGGTCTGAACAAAGCCAGCAAGTTTCCATCTCTGCTCACTCACATTAAGATATGATCACAAAGGTCAACAATCAAGTTCCAAAAGAAGAAGGTGCTGTGTCTGGTGGTGGATGTTGGCCACATGAAGATGACATGATGAGATTGTCTACAACATCTATCTGACTGTCAATTTCCTGGTTTCTCTGTGAAAGAAAAACTGGCAAAATGTTAGAGGATTGTACATCAAGACATTGTATATCAAATTATATATTAGACAAGCTCCGGCAACTGTATTAAATCAACATGATGTTAATAAATGGCAGAAACTGATAATGAATTAATAAATGGGGGATGCCTCTAATAAAAAAATAATAGACCCTGCCTTCAGTTGTTGTGAGGATTGGATTGAATAAAAAATATTTATAAAGTGAGAAAAATTAAATGGCAAACCTACCCTTCCCACCCAGGACATTTTAACTAGATTATTACAGATATATCTTTAGTTTAATAGGTCTCATGATAATTATAAATTCAAGCAAATCCTAAATAATTGATGAAATGCTAGCTGTCACAAGCCTCATTAGATGGGTAGATAAACTTTAGGGATCTCTGGGGTAATGACACATTAAATAACAGTGTTTTTCTTCTCTTGGCTCTATTTCTACAAGTTGTCAATGAATATATGGTACCTCATATGTTGTGCCTTGACTTCCTTCTATTACAGTGTGAGTCCTTTGAAATATAAAGATATGAAAATTTCCATATAGTGCTTCTCAGGCCATTGGGGCGTTATTTTCTGTGCATCATACTGAATGATCCTCTTGAGTGTACAAAGAAAGTATAGGATTCTGACTCCCAAACACTTCGAGGTTGTGCAGTTTTCGTTTTACTTTGTTTTACAGAGAGGAAAACTGAAGTCCAGAGCAATAAAGTGATTTCTCCAGGGTCACATTAGGATCATAAGGGAGGGCAGAGTCATTATATTAAGTTGCTCTGATTTCCAAGTTCATGTTATTTCCGCCCGTGCCGCCTGATTTTTCTTGCAGCTTCCGCACCTATCAGTCTCATGCCTGACCTAATGCAGCAGGAGCATCTGGCTCCTCAAATGGCATGTGATGCATCCAAAGACTCAGTGTTCTTATCTTTCTCTGCTAAGGCTGAGTCCAGCAAGCTGGACTTAATTGCATCAAGAGTTTTTATGTGAATGTCAGTGATGTTGCAATAACTAGCCGCAATGGGATAGTCATGGCAATTTCAACCACGGAGTGTCTTTGTTTTTGTGAGCTTGTCTCACGCTTCATTTTAGTTGAGTATTTCTGTATGGGTGTCTGTGGTTAAGCATATCTCTTTCCATCCTGGACCCAAACACTTGCATTGAGGAGGAGATAAAGAGCAGAAAGAGAAGCTGGAATATTGACAGAATGATGACATTTCCTTAGCATTTATTATTTTACTGCTTTTGCGTTTTGGAAAAAAAGAATATTCTGGTATGAATTTGTGTCACAGACATAAGAATAACAACCCCCTGAAAGGGGAAACAGAGTGTGTATAGGACTATAGCAAAGTTTATGTAAAAGTATTGTATAAATAGGGCTATTTGTGATATTTATTTCAGAGCCAAAGACTCATTTAGACTGATGTCCCCAGAGAGGGAGAAAAATTAGCATATTCATTGTGTTTTGGTTACAGTTCCAAGGCTAATCACTTATTTGATTAAGTAGGGGTCCCCCCCTTTTATTGGAGCCTTTACCACCTGTAAGTTAATCAGGATGTGTGGGGAGAGAGAGTTTGGGGAGGGGTGACTGGGAGAGAAGAGTTTTCTGGGAGGTAAGCAAAAGCCTTGTGAAATTCCAAGGGGCTTATGAAATCAGAATGCATGTTTTTTACTAACGGCAACCAGGCAAAAGTGCATATTTAAATGCTCATTTAACTCTAAGAGTAAGAGACTAACTCTGATCACGATAATAACCCTAATAACCTCAAAATAATGATAAGCATCATATGCTCCAGTACTTCAAGGCATCTGGGATCTCATTCTGTCCACCAGTGGAGATTGCTGCCGATCCACAGTCTGTCATTATTTAATATTCTTATCCATGTCTTTACAAAGAGAGTCTTTACAAACCCTAGAGGTCCTCTTCTGGCTCTTTTGTAGAATGTAAACTCCTTAGGAGAAGGGCTGTCTAATTTTTGTATTTTGTCGCAAACACTTGCCTGGCATATATGCCTTTAATATGTGCTTATTATTTGATATTGACTGATTCTTTTAATATCTGCGTTTTCTGTTAGACCTTATCTTCCATAAACGAACAGTTACCTCTTTTAGCATTTATACCTCTATCCATATCCATATGTGTATGTGTCATGTGGATATGGATAGAGGTATAAACATATACATACACATAGACATATACATACAGTCTTGTATGCAAAGGTATGATGGAAAATGTTTAACAACTGACTCTCCAGAAATATACTGCATGATCCACTTTTAAATCTAATTTACATTTTAAACATTTTTCTCCATTACTTTCTTAAGTCTAGACAATCAACAAAACAATAGATCAAGCCTTGATTTGTAGAGTTTGCTGATACCTGAGATGAAAGTGCTCAAACTGAAAATTTAACAGTAGGCTCGGGCTCCATCAACATCCCTTCCTATTTGCCAATTCTCAGGCATAATTCATTGTCGATGATATGCTTTAGCTTGCTGATACTCACGTGAATCTTCCCATTGATCTTTGGGGTTAACTGCAATATTGAAATACACACACATATGTATGTGTTTGTGTGTGAACACCCATGTGCACATGTAGATATATAAATATTGTGTGTATACTATACATCCCTCTCACCCCTCTCCTGCATCCTGGGCCATCTCCAGTCATCCTGATGAATATCTGGTCACTGGATCCAGATGGTTCACAAGGAAGTGAGGCTGGTGACCTGCACAGCCCTCCCTCACTCAAAACAAAGTCAAGTGCAAGTCATGTCATCATTTCTCTGCTGTCATTGTCGTCTTTGAAAATGAAGGATGAACGCAACAACATGCCAAAGTGACATATATACCTACATGTCTGTGTAAACATACAAGATGAGAAGTAATATAGCATAGTGGAGAATAAAAAACTGGGTCTCAGAGTCAGGAATACCTAAGGGCAGATCCTGCCACTAACACGTACTAACCTTATTGCCATAGGCAATTCTCTGTTAGATTATCATTTGTAGATCACAGGTCCTCATCTGCATTGGTAAAGGGAGTTTCTTTGCTGGGAGTTCTTGCCAGCCAAGGAAATAATTTCCCATTCTACACACATACACATACACACATGTTTATATACATACATATGCCAAGGTGATTTTCCATTTCTCTATACCCACAAAGCACACACACATATATAATGTAGTGACTGTACATATAGGCCTCCAGCAGTTCATTGGAAAGAGTAATATGTTTGGAGTCAAGAGCTCCTAGGTTCAAATCCCAACTCTGCCCATTAAAATCTGTGTGACTTTGAACAGGTGATTTAGCCACTATGGGTTTCAGGTACTTCAACTGTAAAATGAAGAAATTAGGCTAAACAAGTAGACTGTACCATTTAAGTTCCAAGAGTCAGGTCTTCACCTTGACCACAGAATGACAAAATTTTAGGTAATGACATAAATTGTAAGGAGGATGGTGATCTGGGTTAATAGAGGACATTCTCATGCTGATAAAATTGTGGATCCTTCAACTTTTCAATATATTTATACATGTAGACACACAAATATCATATTTATCTATATATCTGTCACCGTCATCTTTCTTTTTTCCCACCAAATGCTTTAATGTGTTTTCAGTTTTCAACAATCACTTCCATAAATTCCAAATTTTCTCCCCCTCCCTACCTCCTTCCCCAAGATGGCATGCAATCTTATATGGGCTCTACACATACACTCCTATTAAACACATGTTCCCATTAGTCATGTTGCATGGAAGAATTAAAATAAATGGGAGAAACCACAAGGAAAAAAAAACAAACATAGCAAAAGAGAAAATATTCTGCTTCATTCTGTGTTCCAATTCCATAGTTCTTTCTCTGGATGTGGATGGCATTTTGCATTATGACTCCTTTGGAAATGTTTTAGGTAATTGCAATGCTGTGAAGGGCTAAGTCTATCAAAAAACAGTCTTCACACACTGTGACTTGTTATTGTGTATAATGTTCTCCTGACTCCGCTCACTTCACTCAGCATCAGTTCATATATATCTTTCCAGGTTTTTCTGAAGTCTATCTGTCCATCATTTCTTATAGCACAATAGTATTCCATTACATTCATATACCACAACTTGTTCAGCCACTCCCCAGTTAATGGGCATCCTCTCAGTTTCCAGTTCTTGGCCATCACAAAAAGAGCTGTTATAAATATTTTCATACATGTGGGACCTTTTCCCGTTTTTGTGATCTCTTTGGGATATAGCCCTCAAAGAGGTATTGCTGGGTCAAAGGGTATGCACATTTTTATAGCCCTTTGGGCATAGTTTCAAATTGCTCTCCAGAATGGCTGGATCAGCTCACAGTTTCACCAACAATGAATTAGTGTTCCAACTCTCCCACATCTTCTCCGACATTTATACTTTTTCTATTCTGTCATGTTAGTCAATCTGATAGGGGTAATGTGATATCTCAGAGTTGTTTTGATTTGCATCTCTCTAATCACTAGTGATTTAGAACATTTTTTCATATGATTATAGATAGCTTTAATTTCTTCCTCTAAAAACTACCTGTTCATATCTTTTGACCATTTATCAGTTGAGAAATGACGTATTCTTGTAAATTTGATTCAGTTCTCTATATATTTTAGAAATGAGACTTTATCACAGATATTAGTTATAAAAATTCTTCCACAGTTTTCTGCTTTGCTCCTAATCTTGGTTACATTAGCTTTGTTTGCTCAAAACCTTTCAATTTCATGTAATCAAAAGTTATCCGTTTTGCATTTCATAGTGTTCTCTATCTCTCGTTTGGTCATAAATTCCTCCATTCTCTACAAATCTGACAAATAAACTATTCCTTGATCCCCTAGTTTGTTTATAGTATTAGCCTTTATACCTAGATCATCTTTCTTTCATCCCAAAAGTCTTTGTGCAGTCCTAAGCCTCAATAACAACATGAGTTAAATTTTAATAGCTTAAAACTTCTCTAACAATGGGATAAATAGACTAAGCCTGTATATAATATGTAAGATCATATAGTTATGTGTCCTAATTATCTGCGTATCTATCAAACAATCTTAGAATCAAAGACAGGGAAGAGACTTCAGAGGCCAATCAGTCCCAATTTATGTCTGATTAAGAATCCCTTATACAACATTCACCATGGTGGTCATTCAGTCACTATTTAAACACCATCAGCGAGGAACTTCCAACTTACTTCCCTAGAAAATTTTTCCTTAAAATAAGCCTCTATCTCCCTCATTTCTACTTGCTATTTCTCATTTTACCCTTGGAGCACAAGCATAAAAAAAAAATCCCTTTTCCACACGTTTTTGTTTTCTAATGGATCTGTAATTTCACCAGCATAGGGAATTTCCAGTGAGGAAAGTTTCTCCATTGCTCTAGGTTAGTAACGTGTGATTTTAGTGACATTTTTCCTCTTGAGGATAATGAGAAGTTAAACAATGCCTAGGATTTTATGGTGTTGGGTGCAGAAAGTGAACCCAGGTCTTCCCGAGGCCAAGGCTTTCTTATTATCTGTTAGACTCTATCACCTCTCTACTTGATAGCCCTTCAAAAGCCTCAAGACTGCCATGATCTCCCCACTGAAGTCTTCTTTTGTCCTGGTTAAACTTTGCCAGTTACTTCAAAGATAGTCATCTGATGTGATATCTGGTCCTGATTACCTGCTTCTGGACCTGTTCTAGTTTGTCTATGTCTTTCCTAAAATGTGGTGTTGAGAAATAAACATATTATTTGAGATTTGTTCTGACAGGGCAGTGGACTAGTAACAGTCTCATTCTGGGCATCACCCCTTTCATATTGATGCCTAAAAGAGCATTAGACTTTTTTTAAAGCCGCTATAACATACTCTTGCCTTATATTAAGGTTACAATTCACAAAAATCTCCAGATCCCCCTTTCCCCAGAAACTGATGTCTTGCCATATTTCTCTCATCCTATACCTTACTTTTTTAAAAGTTGCTTTTTAGAACCCGTATGGAAATGTACACGAATCACCATTAAATTTTACCTTGTTCAATTGTTTCATTTTTTAAAAAAACCTGTAAAGATAGTTTTGCATGCTAATTCTGCCATTTGATGTATTTAGCTATCCCACTGAGGTGTATGTCATCTGAAAAAATGATAAACATGGCACACATGACTAGATTCAGTGATAAAAATGTATAAGGATCAATCCCTGGAGATTTCCACTAAAGACTTTCTTTCATGTTCATATTGACTTATTAATGACTATTTTTTTCATCCAATCATTCTATCAGCTCCAAAGCTACTTAAATTTACTATTATTTACATTAGCTAGCATGAGAGTTATTAATATCAAGGGATTTTCTAAATGCTGTTATGGCATGATCTGTTAATTCTTCATGATCTTTCAAAGATCACCCACAAGAGCCAGGGATTCACATCTTCACTGCTTCATAGTTTCAGGGTTGAAACCAACCTCAGAGAGTACTTAGAACCATAGTTATAGAACTGAAAGAAACTTTAGTAGCCTTCTAATGCAACTTCCTTATTTAACTGATAGGAACTTTATAGATGATGCCAGAAGGGTTACATGACTTGCTCTGACAAATAGTAAATAGTGATCCAGTACTTGAACTTAGGTCCTTTGACTCTAAATTCTATATTCTTTCCACTCCACTCATGTTAGTCCTGGCCTGTTGAGGGTTTTCTGATAATTCTCCTCTTTTATCTTTAGTTTACACTATTACTAACCAGCTTGTTCTGTCCTTTCCAGTTCATTATGCTGAGAAAACGGAATCAAAATTAGGACTGAGTAGTTCAGCCTTCTCACAGTGAGCCATCATCTCCAACCCAGCTACCTAGAGCAATGCGCCTAACCCATCTTTCATTCTCCCTTTTCCCCAACCATAACTAAACAAATGTTATTTGTTTTCCTAAACATTCATGGACAGTTTCAGCTCAGTCTGAGCTTTAGGTTTAGCTAATTCCTTTGAGAGTCTAGATTTGAATACTAGCTTGCTTGCCATTTGTTGAAAGGAAAATTCTTCATGTGGGCTCTCACCCCAATTAATGAGACAAAATTTAGGACAAAGATAATTAAAAAGAGTCTATTATAAGTACTTCAAAGTAGCACCATATTGATGGGCTGATCACTGAAGGTCAACAATGGCCTCAGGATGTGGCCAGCTTGTATTGGGAACTTCCATAATGAGATAAAGACAATTTAAATAGGCAGACATTAACAAAAGAGATTGGGTCCTTTCATCTCAGTTCTTCGCCAAGGTAGCAAAGTACAGGATAATTTCTAGAAAGGGGTAACAATGTCACAGGTAGAGGGACAGGGCATAAAATGTAAAGCAAAGAGCTGCAGATTCGATAACTCCTTTCCCAACAGAGATTCCTTCCCCCCAACACTGATTGACAAGTAGGGCTGGGAACAATGGATCCCTGAGTCAATACAGCTTTCAGTAATCAGAACATGTGTTTTCTAAACTTTCTGTCTTCTCTAGCACCTAGTACAATTATCAAAACACAGCAAACAATCAATATTTTTTCTTTTAACATATTGTTAAAAATTTATTTGTTTTTTGCATTCATTTAAAAACAGTTTTGAAGTGTGAGTTTTCTCCCTCCTTCTCACCTCTCTTCCACTCATTGTGAAGGCCAGAAATGGGATATAAATGTAAAATAATAAAAAAGATATTTCCTTTTTCACCACATTGCAAAAAACTCAAGAAAAAGAAAGTGCAAAAAATAATGCTTCAATCTGCATTCAGACTCCATCAGTTCTTTCTCTGGAGGTAGACAGCATTTTTCATCACGAATCCTTCAGAATTACCTTGCATCATTGTATTGCTAAGAATAACTAAGTCATTCAGAGTTGGTCATCTTTACAATATTTCTGTTACTGTGCATAATGTTCTGGTTCTTCTTACTTTGCATCAGTTCATATAAATCTTATCATGTTTCTTTTTTTCTGAAAACCTCCTTATCATTTCTGATAGGACAATAGTATTCTATCACAAGTTGACAGACATCCTCTCAATTTTCAATTCTTTGCCACTACAAAAAGAGCTGCTATAAATATTTTTGTACATGTAGGTTTTTTTCCCTTTTTCTTTGATCTCTTTGGGATACAGGCTTAGTAGTGGAACTGCTAGATCATGGGGTATGCACAGTTTTATAGCCCCTTAGACCCAGTTCCAAATTGTTCTCCAGAAAATTTGGATCAATTCACCACTCCATCAGCATTGCATTAGTGTACCTGTTTTTCCCACATCCCCTTCCTCCAACATTTGAAATTTTTTACATCGTATTAGCCAGTCTAATAAGTGTGAAGTGGTATCTCAGAGTTGTTTTAATTTGCATTTTTAGAGCATTTTTTCATGTGACTATGGATAACTTTGGTTTCTTCTGAAATCTACCTGTTCATATCCTTCGAGTATTTATCAATTAGGGAATGACTTGTATTCTTATAAATTTGACTCAGTTCTTTGTATAATTGAGAAGTGAGACCTTTATTAGAGAAACATGGTATAAAATGTTTCCCCCAGTTTCCTGCTTTTTTTTCTCATCTTGGCTGCATTTGTTTTGTCAAAAAAAATTAAACTTAATGCAATAAAAACTATCCCCAATAGACACTTATGTGATGTACATGCCATGTCACATGATCGATATGCTACATCATATGATAGAGTGTTAGACAAACTACATTATGTGATGGGCACGCCACCCAAACCATGTCATTTGGTGAACACACTGTGTCATTGAACACCCCATGTCATTGGATGAATACATTATGCCACAAAACAAACATGCTGTGTCATGTGGATGGACATGCCATACTATGAGGTGAAATGATACATGCTATACCATGTGACAAATACTCCACATCATGCATCAGACATACCACATCACATTATGCCACACAACAAACATGCTACATTATTCTATGAATAGCCATGCCATAGTTAAACATGCTTGCTACATCATGAACATACTGTGCTATGTGATGAGCATGTCATATTGTGTGGCAAACATCGTGTGTGATGAACACACCATGCCATGGGATAAAACAGCTATATAACCTAAATCAGGGTAGAGCGCAAGCATCTTAAATATTATTAGTACTACTAAGAATAATTAATAATTATATTAATTACTATTAATGATAGTAATATAGCTTGCTTTATATAGTACTTTAAGGTTTGCAAAATACTTTGCAAATAACATCTCATGTGATTCTCGAAGCAACCCTGGAAAGGAGGCACTATTAACATTCCCATTTTGCATATGAGAAAACTGAAGCAGACAAAAGTTAAACGACTTACCCAGGATTCTACAGCTAGTAAGTGCCTGAGGTCAAATTTGATCTCAGGTCTTCTTGACTCCAGTTCCAGTATTCTGTTTGCTGCCTATAAAAAATATGAAAGGTGCCATTTGAAGTGATGTTTAAAGAACATTAGGAATTCTAAGTGAGGTAGATGAATAGAGAGCGTTCTAGGCATGGGAGAGACAGCTTCTGTAAAGCTAAGAGATAAAATGTGGAATGTAGCGTGTGAAGGACAGTATCAGTTGGGCTAAACTAGAACGTGAAGGTAGGTAACGTGTAAGAAGAACACTCCATGAATGTGTCCACTACCTTTTGGGTGACCCAAAATTTTAATCTTTGGTGACTGGGCTATTCTGATTCACAGCCATATTGTATCATTAGAAGAATATTGGTGTTATAAAGATAAGTTTTTGCTTCATGGAACGGGGGTGATTGAAAGCACTGCGCAGTTTTCCAAATGCAATTCAATCAGTCAATAGTTATCAAATACCTACTATGTGCCTGGCACTGCATTAACCCCTGGGGCTCCAAAAGAAGCAAAAGACAGTCCCTGCCCTCAAGGAACTTACAATTGAATGTTCCCTAACTCTTCTCTCCCTTAGTTAATGGGGGGGGG
>JAQQSK010013048.1:0-11629 GCA_028658325.1 Potorous gilbertii | reverse complement strand
GGGAGGGGACAAGTGGGGAGAAAATTTTGGAACCCAAAATCTTGTGAAAATGAATGTAAAAAGTTAAATAAATTTATTTAAAAAAAAAGTATATCATCATATCATCTGGAAAGAGTGCTAACTTAGTTTCTTCTTTGCCTATTGTTATTCCTTCAATTTCTGTATCTTGTCTAATCGCTACAGTTAACACTTCCAGTACTATACTGAATAATAGTGGTGATAATGGACATTCTTGTTTCACCCCTGATCTTATTGGAAATGCATTTAGCTTATTCCCATTGCATATAATGCTTGCTGAAGGTTTTAGGTGGATACTGCTAATTATTTTTTGGAAAGTTCCCTTTGTTCCTATGGTCTCTAGTGTTTTTAACAGGAATTTTGTCAAAAACTTTTCCTACATCTATTGAGATAATTATGTGGTTTTTGTTTGTTTTGCTGTTGATATGATTTATAATGCTAATAGTTTTCCCAATACTGAAGCAGCCCTGCATTCCTGGTGTGAATCCTACCTGATCATAATGTATTATTAACATGATAAGATGATATTTTCATTCTGCTAAAATCTTATTTAAAATTTTTGCATCTATATTCATTAAAGAAATTGGTCTATAATTTTCTTTCTTTGTTTTGTCCCTCCCTGATTTAGGTATCAAAACCATATTTGCATCATAGAAAGAATTTGGCAGGCATCCTTCCTCAATTTTTCAAAAATAGTGTATATAGTATTGGAATTAACTGTTCTTTAAATGTTTGATAGAATTCACTTGTATATCCATCTGACCCTGGAGATTTTTGTTCCTCGGGAGTTCATTGATGACTTGTTCAATTTCTTTTTCTGAGATGTTTGTTTAAGTATTCAACTTCCTCTTCTGTTTACCTGAGCAATTTGTATTTTTAAAAATACTCATCCATCTCATTTAGATTGTCGAATTTGTGGCTGTAAAGTTGGGCAAAGTAATTTCTAATTATTTTTTTAATTTCCTCCTCATTGAAGTTGAATTCATCCATTTAATTTTTAATATTATTAATTTGATTTTCTTCTTTTTTTTAATCAAATTGACCAAAGGTTTATCAATTTTATTAGTTTTTTCATAAAACCAACTACTGGTTTTATTTATTAATTCAATAGTTTTCTTGATTTCAATTTTCTTAATTTCTCCTTTGGTTTTCAATATTTCTAATTTGGTATTTACTTGGGGATTTTCAATTTGTTCTTTTTCTAGTTTTTTCAGCTGCATACCCAAGTCATTGATCTCCTCTTTCCCTATGGTATTTATGTAGGCATTCAGAAATAGAAACCTTCCCCTAAGAACTGTTTTTGCAGTATCCCATAAGATTTAGTAGGTTGTCTCATTATTGTCATTCTCTTCAATGAAGTGGTTGATTGTTTCTATGATTTCTTCTTTACCCCATTCCTTCTTTGGGATTAGATTATTTAGTTTCCATTTGATTTTTGGTTTATCTTTCCATTGCCTTTTATTACATATAATTTTTATTGCATTATGATCTGAGAATACATTGATTATCTCTTCTTTTCTGCACTGGATTTATGGGTTTTTTTTTTTTTTTAGGGTTTTATGTCCCAGCACATGGTCAATTTTTGTAAATGTTCCATGTACCACTGAGAAAAAGGTATATTCCTTTCTATTCCCATTCAGTTTTCTCCAAAGATCTATCATATCTACCTTATCTACAGTTTTATTTACCTCCTTAACCTCTTTCTTGTTTATTTCAAGGTTGGATTTACCGAGTTCAGAAAGGGGGAAGTTGAGGTCCTCCACTAGTATAGTTTTGCTGTCAATTTTTTCCTTCAACCCCCCAACCTCTCCTCTAAGAATCTGGATGCTATAACACTTGGAGCACACATGTTTAATAATGATATTGCTTCATTGTTTATGATGCCTTTTAGCAGGCTGTAATTACCATCCTTATCTCTTTTGATTAGATCTATTTCTGCTTTTGTTTTGTCTGAGATTAGGATTGCTGCTCCTGGTTTTCTTACATCAGCTGAAGCATAATGTATTTTGCTCCAACCTTTGACCTTTATCCTGTGTGTATTCCCCCGTTTCAAATATGTTTATTGTAAATAAAATATTGTTGGACTATGGCTTTTAATCCATTCTGCTATCTATCTCCGTTTTAAGAGAGAGTTCATTCCATTCACATTCAGAATTATGATTACAATCTGTGTATTTCCCTCCATCCTCTTCCCCACTGTTTGTGCTTTTAGCTCTCCAGTCCCCCTTCCCTTCCTCAATAGTATTCACTTTTCACCACCTCCTCCTGCGGTTTTCTCTTCCTTCTTTTACCCTCCCTCCCTTTTACTCCACTTTACTCTTATTGCTTCTTCCCTCCCTTTTAGCCTCCCTCTCCTTTCTTCCCCCTTCCCCTCCTATTGCCTATGGAGATAGTTAGGATTATCTACTTAAGTTTATTGTTCCCTCCTTGAGCCAAATCAGATGAGAGTATCTCTCAAACAATGCTCATCTCCCTCCTCTCTTTCCTTCTAGTATAATTTAGTACTTCTTCCTGTGATGTAATTTACCATTTTCTGCTTCCTCCTTTTCACACCTCTTGTTACAATCCCTTCACATACTTGAATCATATTTTAACATGACATTATTTACTTTATACCTGTTCCCTCTATATTTATCCCTTTTATATTTCATAATAGATGCACAATTGTCAAGATTAACAGGTATCATCTTCCCTTATAGGGAGGTAAGCAGTTTGCCCAAATTGAGTAACAATTTTTTTTTCCCCACTGTTTACCTTTTTATGGTTCTCTTGAGACCTGCATTTGAACATCAAATTGTGTATTGAGTTCTGCCGTTTTGGTCAGGAAGGTCTGGAAATCCCTTACTTCGTTGAGACCATTTCCTTGCCTGAAATGTTATGCTGAGGGTTGCTAGATAGCTGATCCTTGATTGTAGTCCCAGTTCCTTTGCCTTACCGAATAATGGATTCCAATTCCTTCGATCTTTTAATGTAGAAGCTGCAAGGTCCTGTGTGATCCTGACTGTAGCTCCTCGATATTTGAAATGTTTCTTTCTGGCTGCCTGTAATAATTTCTCCTTCACTTGATTGTTCTGGAATTTGGCAACAATATTTCTTGGGGTTTTGAGTTTGGGATCCCTTTTGGGAAGTGAACGGTGAATTCTTTCAATGACTATTTTGCCCCCTGAATCTAGCACTTCTGGGCAGTTTTCCTTTATGTTTTCCTGAAAGATATTGTTCAGACTCTTTTCTTCATCATTGTTTTCTGGCAGGCCGATAATTATTAAATTTTCTCTCCTGGATCTATTTTCCAGGTCAATTGTTTTTCCAATTAGAAATTTTACATTTCTTCTATCTTTTCATTCTTTAGATTTTGTTTGACTGATTCTTGCTGTCTTATTGAGTTATTAGTTTCTACTTGCCCAATTCTAATCTTTATCAAATTATTTTCTTCAGTTAACTTTTGCATCCCCTTTTCCATCTGTCCAGTTTTTCTTTTCAAGGAGTTATTTTCTCCGGTTAATTTTTGTACTTCCTTTTCCATTTGTCCAATTTTACCAGTTAGGTTTTGTGTTTCCTTTTCCTTTTGAGCAACTCTTCCTTTTAGGGAGTTATTTTCTCTAATTAATTTTTTTACTTCCTTTTCCATTTGTTCAATTTTCCTTTTCAAAGAGATGTTCTCATTGGTGAATTCTTTTTTCATAATTTTAAAATCATTGGCCAGTTTTTCTTCTATTTCCTTCTTCAGCTGTTCCAGGAGAGTTGTTTGTGCATGTGAGCAGTTCATAGTCCCTTCTGAAGTTTCAAATGGAAGTACAGCCTCAGCTCTGACCTTTTTGGTATTTGTGTTTTGATCCTTATCCCCATAGAAACTTATTCTATGATTTTTTCACGTTGATTTTGCTTTTTTTAATTCGTGACGGTGATTGTGTTTTGTAACTTCTGGTTATTTCAGTTAGAAGCTGTAGAACTTGGTGTTGAGCTGACGTGTGAGAAAGCTAAGAGTAGATTTTTGTTTTGTGTTTCCTCTAACAGCCCTTGGTTTAGCTTGTTAAGGTGAGGGAGGTCTAGTATGGGTGTGGTCTGGTCAAGGGAGATCTCATCAGCTGAACTGAGGCAAAGGGAAGCTCAGGGGATGGTGATTCCAGCTGCCCTATTGTCTTCCCATTTCCCCTGGAGTGCTGAGGCACGCCTAGATGCTAGTTCTGGTTCCCACCCCGAGATTTGCCTGGGTCTTAGTATGAGTTTTCTCCTCCTTGGGTCCTCTGTTCTTCCTGTTTGCCTATGCCACAGTAGGTGGAATTCCCCTTAGCTATTTTCTTAGCCTCAGGTGTTATGAGACTATTTGTCCCCTCTGCTGTTTGAGCTGATCCAGAATTTTTCTGGGGAAGTATTTTACGGTTCTTCACAGTCATCAAGGTGGGAGGAGAGAGCATTTACTGATCACTCTGACATCCTGTCTCCTGGAAGTTCAAGTAGGTGACTTACTGATGTTTAATATGTGGGCTGAAAGTCTCAGGAGCTGCTGCGCTGATATCTGGCACTCAGCAGCCACCACTCCTTCAGCTCTGCTGGTATCCCACCCTTGGGTGCTGCTCTACTGCTTCTGTCTGCTGCTCTCAGGTTTCCCTTCCACTCTGCTGTGCTGGATGTGCTCTGTGGGGTGGGCTCATCCCCGTAGAACAGATCCTTCCCCCTGGATCTTCCAGTCTGCCCTTGGCTCCAAATCTGCCACCGTCTGTCTCCCACTGGATTCTGCACCTCCAAAATTTGGTCAGTTTCTCCTTTCAGGGATATCGAAGGAAGTTGTCTAAGGGCTTAGGTGAGTTGTTGCTCTCACTCCATCTTGGCTCCGCCTCTCCCTTTTCTTATTCCCATGCTCTCTGTTTTCTTGTGGGGCAAGATATATTTCTGTACCCCCAATGCCTGTATACCTTATTTTCCAGTTACATGTTAAAATAATTTTTAACATTAGTTTTTAAATCTTTGAATTCCATCTTTCCCTTTCTCCCTCCCCACCGTTCCCCACTGACAAGGCAAGCAATTCAAAATAAGTTATACACAGTCATATTGCGAAATATTAACTATATGTCTCTCCATCCTATCCACCCCATTTATTCCACTGTCTGTTTTGACCTTCAACATTTTTTAATTCTAATTACCCCCTCCTCCCAATTGCCCTCCCTTTTATCATCTCTCCCTAGTCCCACTTGTTCTGTTTGCCCCTACTTTACTGTAGTGTAATATAGATTTTCATACAAAATCTATATATGTCATAAGTCAAATGGATGAGAGTAAGTTTCACTCTTTCCTTCTCACCTTCCCCCTCTTTCCCTCCAATGTAAAAGTTTTGTATTGCCTCTTTTTTGAGAGATAATTTGCCCTATTTCATTTCTCCTTTTCTGCTGCAAATATATTCTTTTTTCTTCTCTTAATTAATTTTTTAGATATCAATCCTTCCTATTCAACTCACCCTGTGCCCTCTGTCTATATCTATATAATCCCTCCAACTACTCTAATAATGAGAAAAATCTCAAGAGTTATAAATATTATCTTTCCATGTAGGGATGCAAACAGTTCAACTTTCATAAGTCCCCTTGTGACTTCTCTTTCTTTTTTACTTTTTCATGCTCCTCTTGCTTGTTGGATCTGTAAGTAAAAATTTCTATTTAGCTCTAGTCTTTTCAGCAAGAATGCGTGATAGTCCACAATTTAATTGAATGACTATTTTCCCCCAGAAATATTATACTCAGATTTACTGGATAGGTGATTCTTGATTTTAATCCAAGCTCCTTTGACTTCTGGAATATCATATTACAAGCCTTTCCATTCCTTAATATAAAAGCTGCTAGATCTTCTGTTATCCTGATTTTATTTCCACAATACTCTTAATTCCTTTTGTTTTTCTGGCTCCTTGCAATATTTTCTCCTTCACCTTGGAATTCTGGAATTTGGCTACAATACTCCTAGGAGTTTTCCTTCTGAGGTCTCTGTCAGGAGGTGATTAGTGGATTCTTTCAATATCTATTTTACCTTCTGGTTCCAGAAGATCAGGACAATTTTTCTTGATAATTTCTTTAAAGATGATGTCTAGACTCTTCTTTTGATCATGGCTTTCAGGTAGTCCAATAATTCTTAAACTGTCTCTTTTGATATATTTTTTCAGATCTGCTGATTTTCCTTTCCTTTAGTTTTGTTTTCTAATTTCTTCATCATTCATAAAGTCATTAGCTTCTATCTGCTGCATTCTAATCTTTAAGCAATTATTTTCTTCAGTGAGGTTATGAACCTCCTTTTTCATCTGTCTAATTCTACTTTTTAGGGCATTTTTCTCCTCCTGGACTCTTTGGATATCTTTTGTCATTTGCGTTAGTCTATTTTTTAAAGTTTTATTTTCTTCAGTAGTTTTTGTGTTGCCTTTACCAAACAATTGAATCGTTTTTCTTGATTTTCTTGCATCTCTCCCATTTCTCTTCCCAACTTTTGCTCTGCTTGTCTCACTTGATTTTCAAAATCCTTTTTGAGCTCTTCCAAGTCTGGAAGCCAATTCATGCTTTTCTTAGAGCTTTTGGTTGTGGGGAGCTTTGACTTTGTTTTCTCCTTCTGGTTGTATGCTTTGATGTTCCTTGTCACCAAAGTAAGATTGTACAGTTTGATTCTTTTTCTAGTTTTTGCTCATTTCCCCAGATATTTAGTTGAATTTTGAAGTCCTTGTCAAGGTAGTTCTCTGTTTCCAGTGAGGAATGGGGTGGTGTAATGTCAGCTGCTCAATCATTCCACAATCTGTGGACCTAGAGCTCCAGAAACAGTCCCAGCTGCAACTACCATGGGTGCTTCTTCACCTCCTCACCATCCTGGGGCTAAAGTCAGACCATTCTCCTCTCTCATACAGTTCCCACAGGTTTTTTCCACTGACCTTCCAGTTTTGTACATGGTGATTTGGGGTCATGAAGTCTGAAAACTGCCACAGGTGCCAGAGTTTCAGTACCCCGAATGACTGCTCATGTCCTATCTCTCCTGGAGCGGCCCACACTGAACTGTACTCTGCTCCCTGCAAGCATGATCAATGTTTTCCCTTGATCTTCCAGACTTTCTTGGGCTGGATGTTTCCATCACTTCATCATTATGTGATTCTGCAGCTCCAGAATTTTTTTTTAGAACTGTTTCTTACAAGTATTTGAATGAGTTTGAGGGAGAACTCTCGCAAGTCCGTGCTATTGCTCCACCATCTTCCCCTCCCTCTCCTCAATTTACTTCTTAAAGAGACCTATTCATTGAGTCTTGAAAGAACTTAGACTAAAAGTACCAGTCTCCCATTGCTTCCTGGACCATCTCTAATCATCCTGTCACTGGATATTCAGATATATCTGGGCATTGAAACTAGATGGCTCTGGAGGAAAAAGTGAGCCTGGTGACCTTTCACAGTGCTTCCTCACTCAAATCAAAGACAATCACAAGTCATGTCACCATCTTCCCAATGTCATGGACCAGTTTGAGAATGAAGGACAAACACATAACACTATTAGTGAATGGATAGATTCTTATAAATTTGAGTGAGTTCTCTATATGTTTTAGAAATAAAGCCTTTATCAGACATGCTGTTGTAAAAATTGTTACTCAGCTTTCTGCTTTCCTTCTAATCTTGGTTGCAAAGGCTTTGTTTGTACAAAAACTTTTTAATTAAAAGTAATCAAAATTATCCTTTAGATAATATTCTGTACTTCTTGTTTAGGCATAAATAACTCCTTTCTCCACAGATATTACAGTAAATTATTCCTTGCTTTCCTAATTTGTTTATGGTATCCTCCTTTGTGCCTAAATCATGTACCCATTTTTTTCTTTATCTTGGTGTATATATGAGATGTTGGTCTATTCCCAGTTTCTGCCATTCTATTTTCCAGTTTTCTCAGCAGCTTTTGTCAAATATTGAGTTCTTATTATAGACCCTTGTTTTTGAGTTTATCAAACAAGAAGTTTATTGTGGTTATATTTACTACTGTCTTATGTAGTTATCTAATGCATTCAACTGATTGACCACTCTATTGCTTAGCCAGAACTAAATTGTTTTGATGATTGTCACTTTATGATAGAGTTTTAGATCTTATACAGATATCCATTTACCTTTGCTTTTCTTTTAATTAATTCCCTTGGTATTCTTGACATTTTGTGCTTTCAGATGAATTATGTTATTATTTTTTTCTGGCTGTATAAAATAACTCCTTGGTAACTTTATTGATATAAAACTGAATAAGTAAATTAATGTAGTTAGAATTGTCATTTTATCATATTGGCTCAGAATACCTGTGAACAATCGATAGTTTTTCCACCTGTTGAGATATGATTTTATATGTGTGGAAAGTGTTTTTTAATTGTGTTCATAGCATTCCTGGGTTTCTCTTGGCAGTACACTTGCAAATATTTTTTTTTTACTGTGTATAGTTACTTTAAGTGGAATATCTCTTTCTATCTCTTGCTGTTTGTTTGCATTACTAATATATAGAAACGCCAGTGGTTTATGTGGGTTTGTTTTATGTCCTGAAACTTTCCTAAAATTGTTAATATTTTCAAGTGGATTTTTAGTGGATTATCTAAGTGTTGCCATAATATCATCTGTAGAGAATGAAGTGTTTGTTTCCTCATTGCCTATTCTTAGGTCTTCAATAGCGTTCACTTCTCATTACTAATGCTAATATTTCTAGTACAATATTGAAAAATCTGGATGAAAAAGGGTAACCATATTTCAACCCTGATCTTATTGGAAAAGCTCATATTTATTCCCATTACATATATTGCGTGGTGATGGTTTTAGATACATGCTGCTTATGATATTAAGGAAAATCCCCTGTATTCCTAGCCTCTCTAGTATTTTTTAATAGGAATAGGTTTTGTATTTTGCCAAAAGTCTTTTCAGCATCTATTGAGAGAATCATAAGATTTGTGTTGCTTTTGTTACTGATATGACCTATTATGCTGATATTTTCTAATATTAAACCAACTCTGCATCCCTGCTATAAATCCTACCTTGTTATAGTGTATTATCATGTTGGGGGAAATTGCTGTAATCTCTTTGTCAATATTTTATTTAAAAGTTTTTGCATCCAATTTCATTAGAATAATTGGTTTAAAGTTTTCTTTCTCTCTGTTGGTTCTTCCAAGCTTGGTAGCAGTACATTTGTATCTAAGAAGTAATTTGGCAGGATTCCATATCTTTTTACAAATAGTCTATATAGTATTGGAATTAATTTCCTTTAATTTTTGATAGAATTCCCTTGTAAATCCATGTGGTCCTGGAGATTTTTTCTTAGGAAGTTCACTGATGACTTGTTCAATATCGTTTTTTTTCTAAAATGGGGTTAATGAAGCATTTTATTTCCTCTTATATTTATCTAGACAATTTATATTTGTGCAAATATTCATCCATTTTACTTAGATTTATTGGCATACAGTTGGGAAAAATAGCTCCTGATTATTATTTTAATTTCCTTTTTGTGGGTGGTGAATTCACCCTTCTCATTTTTGATACTGCTAATTTGATACAGGTAATTTTCTTGTTGTTCAAATCAAATTATGAAAGGTTTATCTGTTCAATTTTTTTTGAACCAGCTCTTGGTTTTATTTATTAGTTCAGTAGTTTCCTTACTTTCAATTTTATTAGCCTCTCTTTTGATTTTTAGAATTTATCATTTGGTATTTAATAAAAGACTTTTATTTGTTCTTTCTTAGTTGCATTCCCAACTTACTGTAGTCTACTTTCTCTATTTTATTCAAACAAATATTTAGAGACATAAAATTTCCTGTAATAACTGCTTTGGCAGTACCCAATAAGTTTTGTTATATTACCTCATTGTTGTCATTCTTTTGGATGGAATTATTAACTGTTTCTATGGTTTGTTGTTTGACTTTCTTAAGGATTAGACTATACAGTTTCCAATTAATTTTTAGTCTATCTTTCCATTGCTCTTTAAAATTTTTAACTTATTTATTTATTTTTGGTTTTCAACTTTCATTTCCAGAAGATTTTGAGCTCCAAATTTTCTTCCCATCTCTTTCTTCCCCCCATCCCAACATGGCATGCATTCTGATAGCCTATTCCCTCATTTTGCCCTCCCTTTAACTCTCTCTATCCTTTATCCATTTTCTCCTTGCTTTCATGTAGGTCTAGATATATTTCTATACCCCACTGCTTGTATATATTATTTCCTAGTACAATGCAAAAACAATTTTTAACATTTGTTTTTAGTACTTTGAGACCCAAATTCTCTTCCCTCACCTCCCACCCTCATTGAGAAGGCAAGCAATTCAATATAAGATATACATGTGAAATTAGGCAAAACACTTCCACAATAGTCATGTGGTAAAAGAAGTCATGAATTCATAAGATCATTGAGAAATTTGTTGTTGATAACAAGAGGGCAGCATGGTTCAATGGACTTTTAATTAGGAGAAAAACTAAACCTGGGTTTAAATTTTTCTTTTGAATCCACCAAAGTCTGTGATTCTCAGAAATTCACTCCTCTTCCTTGCACATTAACTTCATCATTTATAAAATTAAGCATTTTCTTCAGGACACTCCATCTCTCCCAAATCTAAATCAGTAGCATCAAAATAGTTTTTATTTTTATTTTACACAAGATATCTTCCATAACTTTAGAGAATATATTTGACAGATACGCATCTCCCTATTTGACACATCATCTGATGTCATACTAAGCAAATCATGAGCAAAGTTTCCTGTAGAGGTAACTATCATGTATTTTTGACACATATTGTATATGGCTCACATCTTGTCTGAGGAAAGTCCTCCAAAGATTATATGTTGTCCTAGAAAATCAGATGCTTTCTCAGAAAAAAAAGAAGAATGGAAAAAAATGAAAAGAATATAAATTCCCTGAAACCTTCAGTCAACAATGTAACAATAAAAATTGCAGTCTCCCAAGATAAACCATTTGCAAAAACCTACAACTTCTCTTCTCATGCTCTATTCTGAAATCTACAATTGTAGAAGAGAAAACAAGCTTAAGTCAGTACTTGCCAATGATTTAATTTATGTCTTTCATAGATTAAGGAAAATAAATCATTCTTTGCTTTTCTTATATTCTTTTGCAATATTTCCCTTTTTGAAGTATATTGAGTAGACATCTTTGAATATTTTAAAATTATTTCACCTCCAGCATATATGTCCTTATAAATATACTTTGTCAGGTCTAGACACTTTACGCTAAATCCTCAGGGTTGTTAGGAGGAAAGTACTTTGTAAACTTTAAAGCTTCCAATAAAAAAGGAGTTATTATTATGATATTACCAATCTTTCATATAGTACATCAGGTAAAGTCATGGGGTAATGTGATCACTTCATTTATGCTGGCAATGAGAAGAAAATACTCCAAAAACGACAGCGTTTTTTCCCATTTTGTAACTGTTTGTTATATTCCTTTAACAAATATACCTTTGAACCAGTGTGACTCCCTAGGATTATTTTTCCTTCCACTGTTTCCTTTTGAGATGCTCATAATCTTCTATCATACTCCTAATGTTTTGTACAAACACACGTTTGTTCTCTAAATTACCATTACACTTTATTGCCCTGTGTATATATATATATACATATATATATATATATATATATATATAT
>JAQQSK010013047.1:0-11629 GCA_028658325.1 Potorous gilbertii | reverse complement strand
GGATGATGGAAGGTCAGACAATGGGAGGAGGGAGCAATTTGAAGTCAACACTCTTGGGGAGGGACAGGATGAAAAGAGAGAATAGCAACAATGGGGGGCAGGATAGGATGGAGGGAAATATAGTTAGTCTTACACAACACGACTATTATGGAAGTGATTTGCAAAACTACACAGATATGGCCTATATTGAATTGCCTGCCTTCCCAAAGGGAATGGGTGGGGAGGGAGGGATGGGGGGAAGTTGGAACTCAAAGTTTTAGGAACAACTGTCGAGTATTGTTCTTGCTACTAGGAAATAAGAAATACAGGTAATGGGGAATAGAAAGTTATCTGGCCCTACAGGACAAAAGAGAAGATGGGGACAAGAGAAGGGAGGGTTGATAGAAGAGAGGTCAGATTTGTGATAGGGGAAATTAGAATGCTGGGTTGTATTGGGGTGCGGGGAGGAGACAGATGGGGAGAAAATTTTGGAACCCCAAATTTTGTGAAAATGAATGTAAAAATTTAAATAAATAAATTTATATTAAAAAAATAAAATGACTCCACTTTTTTTAGTCAGTTGTTTTTGTCATTAACTGGGTTAGGGGGTGGGACAATTTTTCTTCAAATTAGACCAAGTAGCTTGTTTTTTTCAGATGTATCTGGGTCCAGAAAATTCTAGTAAATGTTGAGAGGCCTCCTTGAGCTTTTGATTAAAAAAAAAAAGTTTTATGAAAGCACTTGCTTTCTTTATTAAGGGTCCCTTCCATGCCTGGGGTGGGGGACAAGGGGGCGGGGGTTTAATGAAAAAAATGTATCTTCATATCAGTTAGTTGGCATTCAGCAGGTGGGGTGAGAGCAACACAGAAATTACAACCATTCTTCAGATGCAGATTCATTAAAAAGAAAATTTACATGTTTGAAGAAGGGTTTTTCCAAAAAAAATTGGGTTTGGGTGGGGCTGGTGGGACTTGAGTGGAACTAACATCAGAAACTTAATTTATGGAGAGTCCCTTCATATGCTGTGCCTTTCTTCATAAAACCAGTTTATACGCCTAGCCACATAGTATTTTCCTGAGAAACTTTTTTAATTGTGTTTTTTTTTCTTTCCTTTGAGCTTTGGTTTAAGAGTAGAATGCTTAGAAAGATGACAAACTTTTTTTTTCCTACAGAAACATGTAATTTATATAATGTAATGAGTTTGATCATGGAGTCTGCAAGAGGGATCCTTAGTCAAGTCACACTTAAAAGCCCTGGCATTTATTACACAAGGATGTCATATAGCCGCCTAAAACAGTACTTAGTCCTAAAACCAAGGACTTAAAAGAGTCAGTTTTTATCATGATAAAGAAATGACTAAATTAGTTGGTTAGTGCTATGATTTTCTTTAGGAAAGTTCAGAGTATTTTTAAAGTTTAAAAGAATAAAAAAAAAATCTCTCCTAATCTGCACAGTTTTAACAATGAGAACTTTATAATGTGGATTTTAAATTTTGTTGGATAATAGCACACAAATGGTAAATCATGAATGATAACAGTTTCAGGTTATAAAGATACTAGCTTCCTAGATTCATATGCACAGATATCTCACTACTTTAGTCGAGGTTAGGTTTTTTAAAGTGATTAGTGGGCAGGGGAGGAAGGGGATGGGATTAAATATTGTGTTCCTATCTTTCTTCCCTTTTGACTTTTACTTTGAGTTGTAAAGTACTTTCTCTGTGCAGGTGAGTCCCTTTGTGTACTGCCAGCATTGCCTCGGTTAGATTGTAGACAAAATGCAAACAGACATGCTGAATGCACATTTTATGGGTACAAATAGAAGTTCATGGATCTAATGATTTTAGTAAACAACTTTCCAGACATGACTGGTTCAGACACGTAGCAAAGAGTTTAAATCCAATAATACCAGATTAGCTACACAGTTTATATGAAACTGAGTCTCACAGTTCTTATATTAACTCTCAAGGAGAAGCAATTTTCTACAGCCTCCAAGTACTGAAAATAATTATTCAGTCTTCTGCTGGCAGAACATTTGGATAACCCTGGCATAGAAGTGTTAGCCCTGGAAATGTCCTTTAAATGCGGCTAATAATGCAATATTTTGTATGTAATACCCTCAGATGAGCCAGCTGACTGGCTGAAGTCCAGGTTATTAAACTCATGAATTGTGAATGGTCACATTAAAAGTGAGACTGCACAGTTGGGCCTGGCCAAGAAGTCTAATCTGGAAAGGGCCTGGATAGCTCAGGCAATGACAGTTGTCTTTTTTTTTTCCCTTTGGACCAGAATTGTCCATATTAGCTACATCAGCAGGCCCAGATTTATGGGGTAACTGCAGAACCCTCTGATTTATATTAGCTTTAGAGAGCCAGACTTTCCAAAGTGAAAATTGTTCTAAGTGTGTAGATACATGTTGATAGCACAAGATTCAAAATATGAAAAATAAAGCAGAATTCAAAACTGACCAAGCAGTGGGACAGGTATTAAGTGTACTTAGCCACAACTGAGTAATAAACTCATAAACCTGTCTTTTTCCCTCTATATCATGTGTTTTTTTTTAATGGTTAAAATTTTTTTTCAATTGACAGGCATTTTTAAAATCTCCCTCATTGGAAAAAAATGGGGAGGGGTGATAAAAATAGAACATTACTGTTCCATAAGAAAAGAAGAAAGGGTTGGTTTCAGAGAAACCTGGGAAGATCTATTTGAACAAACCTGTCTTGAGTGGTGGTGGAAATGCCTTCATGCAGCACTCATCTGATTCCTCATTTGACATTTTCCTATACTTCTTTACCTCATAGTTTATCCAGGCTAGTTTTACTTCCTACTTAATTTGACAATTTTTTTTCTTGTATTAATAGACTGTTGAAAAGACTGCAGCCAGGTAGCTTCTTATAATGGTCCTAGGAGTCTTGACCTTATTTTCTCATTTGCTTGAGGGGAGTGAAGAGATTCTTTTTTCATACAGAAATTGCATTCACATTATGTAAACTGACATTTGGGCCATATAGCATTAGGATAAATTTTCCTCCTGAGTGATTCAGAAATTACTCAAAAATATCATTCAGTCTGCTGGACAGAGCTGGTATGAAATGGTTTAGTTTCTTCATACTTGGAATTTCTTCGTTGAGGAAGTAATAGAGAACACTGGTGTCCTAAAAGAATTCCAGTCACCTGATCTGAGCAAATTACATCCCAGGGTATTAAGACAGCTTACAGCTATGAATTCTAAACTGCTGTCTGTTTTTTACTCAAGATGGACAAATGTTCTAATTTTCAAGAAGGGGAAGACTATTTTAGAGCTTGTAAACTAGAGGACAATAACTTGATGTTGAAACCTGGCAAAATTTTAATAAAAGTACAGTTTGAACTTGGGAGTTCTGAGCTGCATAGAGATAGCTGATTGGTTCAACCCACTAAGTCTGGTGTCAATATGGTAAGCGCTTAGGATTACCTCAGAAGGGATGTACTAGCCCAGGTTGAAAACAGAAGATCAAAGCTTCCATGCTGATCAGTAGAGAAATGGGGGACATACTCTTCCAGTCTAGGTAAGATAGGGACACCCAATCTTAAAAAAAAAATCTATTACAGAAGTACAAGATAGGGATGCAAAGGGAAGTATGAGCAGACTCTTTAGTTTTGTGTTGTAAAGACCTAGGTGTTTTGGTGAACTCAGGATATCAACAGTACAAGGAAGGGATGGTGGCAGGGACAGAGAAGACAGAGAGAGAGAGACAGAGACAGAGAAAGAGGAGAAGGAGGAGAGAACAAATAAATAGATAAAACTTGCATACTTCAGTGGTATTAACTGAAGTATAATGACTACAATGAAACAATGAATATTTTACTTCACTGGTCCGACCACACCACATGATAGTATTATGTTGACTCTGGGCATTCCATTTTCACTGAGAGTATTGACAAAATGAGAGTGGGTTATCAAGAATGAAGCTAACACTGGAAACCATTTCTTATGAGGATGAAGAACCCCTTTCCCACCAAGCTCTCTTCCATTTATGGTGAAGAAAAAGATGTTTTTCTTCTTTAATGTAAATCTGTACAGTTATTCCCTTGTCAAATGCTGCAATCTATTGTCTTTATAAAAGACAGAAGCAACTAGGTATCACAGTGGATAGTGCTGAACTTGGAGAAAAAAACAACTGAGTTCAAATCCTACCTAGATGGGTGGCCCTGGTCAAATCACTCAGCTGCTTCCTAATTAAAATTCCTCATCTGTAAAATAGGGTTAATAATAGCACCTATGTCACGGAGTTGCTGGGAGGTTAAGATGAGCTAACATTCATCTGGCACTTTGCAAAGCTTAAAATCCCAGCATCATTCTTTTTCTGCTGTTGATTAGAATGAGAGTTCAACATCTAATGTATAGCAGACTGCATTCTTATTGGGCTAGCCACTACATTCTCATTCTACTTCTTATTAACCAAGCTTTTGCTGTACATGTGTTGCATGTCTGGACTTAAGTATGGTAGCCTTATTAGAAAGATCTTATTAGAATTCCATTCTCCAAGCAAAAGAAAACCCACTCTTCTTTCCTCCCTCTTCCAATGGATAACAAATACAGCAAATCAAAACACCTGAAAGCATCAATCTTTGTAAACATTTTAATTACAAAAACAAAGATGTGGACATGTGTCCTATGATACATTAAGGATTTCTTGGCTTCAGAAACAGATATGCATTCCTGTAAACTAAACAGGAACACACAGTCTTTTTCTAGAAAGAACTCTGACAGCAAGTTAGGAACATCATGTGATCCAATATGGCTTTCCATGCACAGATTTTGTTTAGTTGTTTTAAACTGGGTTTCTTAATTCATCTTGAATCAATATGCATTCTAGTTCTTTTACAAAATACTTTAAACATAGCCGCATGCACTATAGCATCTCCTGAAATATGTCACTATTGTGTACTTAATTACCACCATCAGGAATGTGGTAAAGAAATGAGGTTCTTCTTAAAAACTTAGATTTCACTGTAGCATATTGTAACAGCCCATTATATTGTAAATGCTACTATTCAGAATTTTTCATGGTAATACATTATGTATAAAATTGCCAATTATTTAACATGCAATTAGTTTCTTTTAGTAATGACTGAGAATAGTAGTCCATGTGTGTGCACTGCTTCTGGTTATGTTATGATATTAAATGGCTTTTGTTTGTTATTCCGATTTTGAAATGCAATTGGTTGAGCCCTGCCAGAAATCCACATCAGCTCTGGTAGCAGGGGATTGTTGGGGTAGGTGCATGGGAAAAGGAAAGATAGCACATAGGTTTTAGTAATCAAGTGAAAGGTTTCTGAGAACCTGAGATAGAGTTTACACTGCATTTTAGGGAACATCTTGTTTGTTCATGTTAAAGGCTCTATTGTAGGCTCTCATATCAGCTCCTTTTTGTTTTAAGTTTCCTGGATCTTGAGTTCTAAAGATAAGAGATTTTTAAAATTGACATTACACTCCAGCCTACTGCAGATGACAGGACAAGTTGTCTTCTGGAAGTGAGTCCCCTGCAGCCCCTCATGACTCTTCTGATAGACTTTGCTGAGAGGCTGTATCATCCAGGCCCATGTCCTCTTGACTGGCTCTCCGACAGATCACACTAAGGCTCTCTGCCATCGCCTGAGGAAGATGTTGATCACGAAGCCGACCCTGTTCCGTGGCATAAGTTGTTTCACAAGGCTCAGAGAACTGTTTCCAAAACAAACAAAAAAAGTATGCAAATAGCTTAGCAAATGTTGCCGGTTTAGTACTCTCTAGTAGCATGCATCTCTGTGAATAGGCCCGGTGTATTACATGCATGGTCCAAAATGGCCTTGGAAACTTTGGTGAAACAATGACTCCTGTTCTTTAAAGTGGAATAGATTGATCAATAATAGTCTTAGGTCAGAAAATGAGTTGATCATGGCCTACCTTGAATTCTACATTTAGCACAAGGTCTTGCAGTGTGTAGAAGGTTTCTTACATAATATGGGCATCAATGTATTGGAATGATACAACCTTTGGAAACAAGGTCATCTATATTTCTACATTTCCTGTGCTTCCCTTTCTGTTAGGTATTACATCCTTACTAAAAATCATAAATGCTGACATGATGTTTTGACTCACATCTCACTTAAGAGGCATTTTTGTTTTCACTATAGTTGTCTTTGGCTAAGTAATACTTCAGGATCCCCTGCTTTTTTGCAGAGGTGGAGGATTATGGGAGTGGACCATTGTATACAATGACAGACATTTTAAATATGATGGCGAATCTTGTTTTTTTCCCCTCTTTTTATTCTTTGCTATAAGAGATTGTTCTGTGGTAGAAGAAAGAGGAAGAATATACAAGCAATATAAAAACAGAAGATATTAAGGAAGACTTTGTTTTTAAGCCTGGGAATAATTTCTCTAAAGGCAAGGCTTTAAACATTTCTTTCCAGTCACTCATACACAGCTATTCCATGAGAGGAAATTACAATGCTGGCATCATCTTCCTGGGTGGCTCCCTCCTAAGAGTGACAGTGTGTAATCCAGGGTCACTGTCTCCTGACCCCTCCCCTAAGCGACTTTTCTTTTAAAAGTCAGCAAAAAGGTTGAGGGTGCAAATAGTGTAAACACTAAATAAGGATAGCAACTGTGATTTCATCAGTACAGAGAAAGGAAGCTGTAAGGAAACTCCCTCTATCAATGAATTCAGCACCTTCTCTGTAATTTGTAGTCTTTTTTTCCCTTTCTTAATATTTTAGTTTCCAATTATGTGCAAAAATTTTTTTACATTCATTTTTAAAAATTTAGAGTTCTAATGTAACTTATAGTCTTAAAGAATGCATTACCAAGTCTTGACCAGAGTCACAAAGCCAGAAGAAAGACTTGAACCCAAGTCTTTCAGACTTTGAGATCAGCTCTCCAGCCTCTAGTTCATGCTGCCTTTCAAATGATAAAATGGAACATGGAAAACTTCCAGCTTCTAAGATTCCATTTGCTAATGCAACTTGTCCATAGCACAAACACCATTAAAAGAAAGCAGCTGGAGCCTTGAGTTTCTCTGAAACCAATGCAGCTTATGTATTAATATAACATCATCTACTTGGGGTTCTGGATTGGCAGAAATTTACAGCATTTTACTACTTAAAAGTAATGTCCATCTCACTACGTTGAAAATTATAGCTAATCATGGACACCATGCAGATCACACCTTTGTGTTCTTTTTTCTTTCCTCTGTTTCAGACCGAGATGATCTGAAGAGATTGGGCCAAACAGATTGATAGAAAATGCTGCCTCCTGTATGGATGAGTGAAGAACACATTGTTTTCTCCCATCTGAATCGTTTGTGCCAATGACAGCGTTTCTACTTAGCTCAGTTGTATCTGGCAATCTCCAATGATACCAGGTTATTATTTATAGTACATGTACTGTAGATCAGTTTGCTTCACAGAACTGCCAAACCATTTCATGTCTAATTACTTTGTCATTTATCACTCTGGGAACCCTATAGTGAAGAAGATGGAGTCCTGGAAGTAGATTGATGGGAATCATTAAGCATCAAATGTTACAACAATGTAGACAAGTAGCCAAATAACTAGATTACTCCTGCTAACATAGAGCCATCTTACCCTTGTAGTTTGGCTCATGGCTCTAGCAGAGGGGCCCATTGCAATATTGACACTGCTAGAAGACAGGGTATCACTGGTATTTCCTCCATCTGCTGCCGAGAGCCCAGAAATGACCAGGGCGCTGGAAAAGCTTCTCTTGCCGAACAGGAAACTGAGGGTAGAGCTGGTGGATGAGCCTAGGCTGGATCTGATTAGTGCCTCAGCTCTCTCTCGGACATTGAGATGGCCAGTCGTAGAAATAGGACGAGGCTGAGAGTGCAGTGATGTGGTGGAATTGTGCAGGGAGAGCTGACTGCTGGAAAGCCTTTGGGCTATTTCATGGACAGAGGTGGAAGTCTGGAACAAAGATGGATGACTTTCCAAAACTGGCCCAGACAAACTTGAAATGGGTGGTCTTTGGATGAAGGTAGCATGTGCCTGAGCAGACTGACTCCGGCCTTTTCTTCTGCCTTAACAAGAGAACCAAACAAGTGTTTTGTCAGTGAATATTGCTGCTGCCAACCCCCACACCTCACCATGTCCTCCATGCAATGTGGTATGGTAGATGAAGTGCTGGATTTGAAGTGAGGAATATTTTAACACTTTACTAACTTTTTACCCTGGACAGTTCCATTCACCTCTTGGAGATTCAGTTCGCTCATATATAAAATGGGGCAGGGAGGAAGACTGAATTTAATCTCTAAGGTCCCTTCCAGCTCCAAATCTATGACCATGTAATTTCTGCTTGGTGAATAAAAACAAAATTTGTAATTATTTTGGAAAACCTTAAAGTGTTATATATATATATATATACACACACATACATAATAAAATTAATTAATATAACATATTATTAATATATTACATATTATAAAATTATATATTATCCTCATTTTACAGCTGAGGAAACTAAGGCAGAAGTTATTCAAGGTGATTATCGAATTTCTGTTTGAAGCCCTTCTCTGAGGAAGAATTTACCATCTTCCTAAGGCAACTCATCCCATTGTTGGGCAGTTCTAACTGATAGGAAGCATTTCCTGACATCCTACCTAAATTTGTTTCTTTGCAGTTTCTGCCTATTTTTCATGCATTGTACTGCCCCTTTTGTACATGAACATTTTTTTTTTTGCCTAATGCGACACCAAAAAAAAAAAAGATATTTATGTGGGAAACACATTTTGAGACAGTTCCCAGAATCAAGGAGAAATAGATAAGTGTAGTGAGAGGACCTGTTTGAAAGCAACTCAGAGGTACAAGTACAGACTGATGGCAGGGATGGCTGCAGGACATTGCTGTCTATCAGTTTACTTTCATGTCACAGTTTTCAGGGTTTTGAAGGATACAGCTAAGAAACCTACCCATCACAGAACTCTTTAGGGACTATGAGAAAAGTGTATATCGTTAGACTAATAGAAATGTGGGTGTTGAGCTTATCAACCTGGGTTCAGTTACTGAGATGTGTTACTCCTCATGAAGATGCTTTGATTTGAGGCATTAAAGGTGATCAGTGAAGAGAGATAAGGAAAAGACACAGAGGCCCCCCTGGTGGGAGACACTGATAGTGGAGACAGGCCCCTCCAGCTTGAGAGAAGCAAGGTGGAGAATTAGTAGATAAAGCCAGCTGCTTTGGGTTCAGTGAAGCCAAATAAACAGGCTCTGAGGATTCTGGGTATCATTGGAAGAAAGCAGAATTCTCTTTCTGGGTAAAGAGCTGGTTGAGTTTATTGTCTTTCATGAAATCTACACCCAGAGATAGGTAAAATCTTCTTGAAGCTGTCCTTTACTGCCCCCTGTGGCTTAAAGGGAATAAGGAGAACAGTAATCTAATATGCTGTGAGTTTTGCTGACTGGAGAAAAGATGTTGCTTTACTGAGAGCTGATTGGAGAAAAGAGAATCCTGTGTTATTTGAAGAGCTGACTGGGGAAAGGTTGCATTGCCCTATAGCTCTTGATAACTTGGGAGAGGAGAAATCTATAGTAGCTTGCATGCATTTCCTTTTACTGCCTTTCATGGTGTAAGAAGGAGAAAGCTCTCATAGTACATCAAGAACAGAACTAATTAGCTTGGTAGATTCTAGACAGAAAGGAAATGCTGTGTCACCAAAAGAATATAGTGCTACAGCTATATGAAGACTAAAAAACCATACCCTTCTGTTCTTCTGTCCCCAAATATCAGAAACACCATGGTCTCTGGGTTCTTTTCCTCTGAGCAGTCCTCAGTCTCCTTTGCTGTGTCGTCATTCTCTTCCTGATCCCTTAATAGGAGTGTTCTCTAGTGATCCATCCTCAGCCCTCTTTTGCTAATTCTCTCTTTGCATTTTCATTCATTCCAGTGGCATCAACTCCCTCTCTAACTTCTCAGTGGCAATCACTTATAAAATCCTATCAACTCCACTTTCATGACATTCCTTGCAACTGCACTTTTCTCTTTTCCTCCAACCCCTGCCCCCATCAGGTCTTTTATCAGCACTACCTGGATATTCAAATAACATTCCAACAAACCTTCCTGCCTCTGATCTATCTCCTCTGTTCTACATATTATTTCCAGAATAAGTTTTACTTTTACATGGATCTAGTTAAAAATATAAAAAAAAAAACTTCAGCAGATTCTTATTGCCTACTGAATAAAGTTCTGATTTCTTTGTGTGGCATATAATTTCATCATCTAGTTGTTCACTTGTTTCAGTCATGCCTAACTCTTGATGGCCCCATTAGTGTTTTTGTGGCCAAGGTACTGGAGTGATTTGCCATTCCTTCTTCAGTTCATTTTACAGATAAGAAAACTGGGGCAAACAGGGGTAAGTGACTTAACCAGAGTTACACAGCTAGTAAATGTCTGAGGCTGAAGTTGAACTCAGGTTTTCCTGACTCCAGACGTGATAGTCTATCCACTGTACCACCTAGCTGCCCTAAAGTCATCTGGTACCAATTCCTCCTTTTGCAGCTTTATCTTAATTTTATTCCTCTCTACTTCTTGCTTTGCTCTGGTCCAAGTGTTTTCCCCAAAACACATATTGTGTTCTCAGAGCGCCATACCTTTTTTTAAAAAAACATTTATTGATGCCTTTGCTTTTACGTTATTATAATTTTTGGACTTATTCTGTCTCTAACACATTCTTTGAAGACTGCTTTTCAGTCTTTGACATTGCTGAGGATCATCTTGTCCTTCATATTCTAGGTTTTTGTGACTGCTCTATTGGGTTATTTTTCTGTCTGTTAGATAATCCCTTCACAATCACTTTTGCCAGATCTTCATCCAGGTCATGCAGCTAATATTGAGTGTCCTTCAAGGCTGTTCTGTCTTCTCTTTCTCCTCTATACTATTTTGTTTGGTGATATCATCAGCCCCTGTGGATTCAATTTTCATCTGTCTTAACCTCCAGACTGACATCTCTAACTGCCTTTTGAATATCTCAAACTGAAATTTCTGCGGACATTCTAAACTCAACATGTCCAAAATGGAACTCCTCTTTCGATCCCAGGTCTTCACCTCTTCCTAACTTTCCTGTTACCGTGAAAGGTACTGCCATTCTTCAGTTACTTGTGCTTGCAACCTAGATGCCATCCTTAACTCCTCCCTCTTTCCCCTATATCCAATATGTTGCCAAGATCTTTTGATTCAACATTTATGACATTTCTTCAGGCCCCCATCACCTCAATATCTGGACTATAGCTATAGTCATCTAGCTGGTCCTTGCTTCAAGTCTGTCCTCATTCCTATTAAACTGGGCTTCCTAAAGAGAAGGTTTGACTAGGTCATTTCCCTATTCAATAAACCCTAGTGCTTCCAATATCACCTCCAGAATCAGGGATAAGATCTTCTATTTAATGTTCAAGGCCCTCATAACCAAGATCTTTTCTACCCTTCTATTCTTCTTATACTTTACTCTCTCCAACATCCTCTTTAAAAATATTTAATTTTTGGGCAGAGCCAAGATGGCGGAGTAGAAAGACTCACCTATGCTAGGTCCGAACCCACAGCCCATAGATTTCCTGTAAAAAGAACTCCTGACAAATTCTGGAGCAGTGGAGGCCGCGCAGCAACACAGTGAAGGAGATTT
>JAQQSK010013046.1:0-11629 GCA_028658325.1 Potorous gilbertii | reverse complement strand
TGCCATCCCAGACTGCTTATTCTTTATTCAGCACTCCATAGAATCCAGCTTCTCAGGCTTAATTACTGCTATGTGATGTGTAAAAAATTCAAGAGACATACTTTCTGGGTAATTAATCATTTCATTCATCGTGATAGCAAATAATCAATAAAAGGAATCAGTGACATTCTCAAATGTCAAAGACCCCTCATGCAACCCATCCAATGTTTATATGCCCTTAGAAGAGTAGGTGTTTCTGAGAGTGGCAATCAACTCTGATTGGCTAACAAATAACGAGAGAGAATGAATATTATAATGAAGTGGACCTATTCTAATGAGATGCTGAACGTGATTGTAATTACTCCTGCTCTAAGACCACCACCCAGCCTCAGGCAATCCACCCAGTGCTGAGTGGTTGTTGTCCTTCCTTCTCACAGAGGACCAAAATGACATCACTATGCTAGAGTTAATCTTCAATGTGACTGATCAGACCAGTACAAGTTCTGAATGTTCTACCACAGATTGGGCACACATAGTCAATGTGAATATTTGGGGTGGATACTCTAAACTTGCACCTTCTGAGTATCCTTTGAACTGTTTCAATTCTTCTTTGCACCCTCTCTGACGTGGGCATGCCATCCTGAGAAGTCCTATGCCTATGCCTCCCCTGTCACACCATCAATTCCAAAGTTCTTGAGAGACTTTAAGAATGTTATTGTATCACTTCTTCTGACCCCCATGTGATCACTTGCCCCATGCGAGTTCTCCATAAAGCACCCTTTTTGGCAGACATACATTTTGCATTTGAACAACATGGCCAGTCCATCAGAGTTACCCTCTGTGAAGCAAACTTTGGATGCTTGACAGTTCAGCTCAAGCAAGAACCTCGGTGTCTGGTACCTTATCATTCCAGATGATCCTCAGAATCTTCCTAAGACAGTTCAAATGGAAGCAATTCCATTTCCTGGCATGGCGCTGACAGACTGTCCATGTTTCACAGGTATACAACAAGGAGGTCAGTACAATGGCTCTGTAGACCTGCAGTTTGGTATTCAGTCTAATACCTCTTCTCTTCCAAACTTTTCTTTGGAGTCCCCCAAACATTGAGTTAGTTCTGACAATGCATGTGTCAATCTCATGGTCAATGTGTACATCCCTGAAAGGTACACTACCAAGAAAAGTGAATTTATCCACAGCATTCAAAACTTCTCCATTTGTTTCAACCAGTGGTTCTACATATAAATGATGTGGTGCTGGCTGATGGAGCACCTGTGATTTCTTCGTGTTAATTATTAGGCCAAAATTAGCATAGGCAGCAGAGAACTGATCCATATTTTGTTGCACCTTAGCTTCAGAGGCTGCATTGAGTGCACAACCATCTGAAAACAGAAAGTGATGTACCAACACTCCTTCTACTTTGGTCTTTGCTTGTAACCTTTCCAAATTGAAGAATTTACCATCAATACGGTAGCTGATTTTGAGGGCTTGTTCATCCTCACTGAAAGATTTGACAACATGGCTAAAAACATCATGCTAAAAAGCATGGGAGCAAGCACACAGCCTGTCCCACTCCACCGGTGACTGGAAAGGCAGGAGAGCATTGTCCGGAACTCGGGCAAACATGCCACCATGAAATTGACCTACAATACTGGTGAACTTCTCTGGGCAACTAAATTTTGACATAATTTTCTATAAACCCTCACAACTAACAGTGTCAAAGGCCTTGGTCAGATCTACAAACATGGTGTACAGACCTCTGTTCTGCTTCTGGCATTTCTCCTGGAGTTGTTGGGCAGCAAACACCATATTGACTGTTCCTCAACCCTTTCTAAAGCCACACTGTCCAGTCCTGAGTAGAACACAATGTGTTTCCCCAGTGGGGTGGAATCTGAACAAGAATGAGGAGAAAGTTAACCCAATCTCATTATCGACAATGTCCCTCAGATGCTGGTTTGGCCTAGAATGAGGATATAGGAAGGGAAAAAACCGTGGATCTCCCCAATAATTCATTATTTAATAAGCATTTCTCTCAGTTCTTGACCTTTTATTCCATCTCCCATCTCTGTGTCTTTGTCCTGGCTGGCCCCTATGCCTGGATTGCTCTATCCTTTCATCTCAGACTCTTAATTATGCCAATTTCCCTCAAGACTCAGATCAAAATGGTGATCTCCTACAGGAAGCTTTTCTTAATCTTGCTAATGCTGATATATACTGTAGGTGACTAATTATTTATATGTTGCCCAACCACCACCATTAGAATAGATGTGCCTTGAGGTCAAGAACTAGGTTTTGCCTATTTTTGTATCCCTAACACTTGGCACAAGGCCTGGCACCTATAAATTCCTAATCAATGCTTTTTGATTGCCTGACTGAAAACAACTCCTATGTATTTCTTAAATTTTCTTTTCTCTAGACTGATGCCTAATATTAACACCTGATTTGGCACATATTCAAGACCCTTCAGCATCCCAATGGCTTGCCACCAACTAATTTGTTGTCTTCCTTATAATGTGATGCTCAGAACTAAAAAATACCCCAAAGTGTGACTAGGGCAGAATACAGTGAAACTGACCTACTAGATTTTTTTAATTTGTCCCAAGAAGAATCCTGCCTGCCCCTTCTTTTCCCTGAATAATCTTCTGTTCAGTCCTCTGCACAACTCTGACCAAACATGAGTTGACTAGGTCTGGGCTTTGCAGCTCCATTTATACCAAATTGATGATAAAATTCAAAGTAAATTCATATCTTTTTAGCTTGACCTTTAAAGGTCAATCTTCACCAAAGTCAAGAAAGAGATAGAGAGAAGAAGGACTGACATAAGCTCTCAGCTCCTTGGAAGCAAGTCCATATCTCTAGATATTTGGCCCCTCCCAGAACCAAGTTGCCACCCAAGAGAGAAAGAAGTCAAGTCACGTCAAGTCATCAAATATTTATTACACATTTATATGCCAAACATTGAAAATATAAATACAAGTGCAAGAATACAAAAACTGTTCTTGTCTGCAAGGAATTTCCATTCTCAAGGACTCATGTAGACCATGAAGGTCCTTAGTGCGGAGTAGGTGGCATCATAGGTCATAGATAGGTCCCACTGGTCCATCTTCCTCATCCTAGAGATGAGAAATTTGAAACCCAGAGATGATCACTGACTGGCCCAATCTCTCCAGACTCCACTGTGCCATGATTCCTCCCACAGTCCCAGGTACACAGGCCTCCTTAGGTAATATTACAAGTCAGGAAGGTCAGGAAGATCCCTGGGGAAGTGCAGTGAAAAGAGAAGAGAGTAGGCAGGACTGTTTCTGTGATTTATGGTGTGAGCACTTTGCATTTTTCTTAAGTCAAATAAAGCCTGTCATATGTTTGACATTTTCTTAACCTGTATTTTTACATGGGAGCAAATGATTTTTTTCTCTTTTTAGTTGGAAACCTAGCCCTGAGGCAAATCCTTACATTTCCAGGGAAAAAGTCCGGCACTGAGCATAGTCTATAGAGTTCAGGGCTGCAGTAACAAGGCACAAGTTCCAGATACAATGTAGCTCAAAAAGAAACTTATCCCCAGGCTTATTTTTTTAACTTCAATGATTGGCCCTTCTCTGTTCTCTGCCACAACAACCCATCGTCTCATCCCTGAGCTATTGCGGTAGCTGCTGGTGGGTCTGTGCTAGACAAAGGCTCTTTTTTAAATAGTAATTGTCTACTGAAGGTGGTGTTTTTTGTTTTGCTTTGCTTTTCATATTTTAGAATGCTTGTTTGTATGTCTTCTTAGTTTATTTATTTATTTTTAGGTTACAACATTCATTTCCAAAAAATTTGGAGTTCCAATTTTTTCTCCCCATTTCTCCGCCTGCCCACCCCATAGCACATTGCATTCTGATTAAGCCTTCCCTCAAGGTGCCCTCCTTTCTATCATACCCCACCCTTCCCTTATCTCTATCTTTGCACTTTTCTTGAAGGCAAGGTAGATTTCTATACTCCATTACCTGTATTTCTTATTTCCCAATTATATGCAATAACAATTCTCAACATTTTTTCTAGTGCTTTGAACTCCATTCACTCCTTTCCTCACTCTCCACCCATCCCCATTGAGAAGGCAAGCAATTCAATACAGGCTATATATGTCGTTTTGCAAAAGACTTCCGTAATAGTCATGTTACATAGGACTAAGTATATTTCCCTCCATCCTACCCTGTCCATCTTTTATTCTGTTCTCTCATTTGATCTTTTCTCTTCCCTAAAGTGTTTACTTCAAATTACTCCCTTCTCTCGTTTGCCCTCCCTTCTATAATACCCCTTATCCCACTTCTCCCCTTTTCCCCTACTTTTCTGCAGTGTACAATAGATTTTCATACCAAATTTAGTGAGTAGTTTATTCCCTCCTTAAGCCATATGTGAAAAAAATAAGCTTCACTTTGCCCATGCCCTTTTCTCCTCTATTGAAAAATATTTTTCTGGGGGTGGAGCAAACATGGTAGAGTAGAAAGATGCATATACCCTACACTTCCCCTACAACCCATAAAATACCTGTAAAAAAAATGACTCTCAACAATTTCTAGAGCAACAGAAGCCACAGAACAACAGAGTGAAAGAGGTTTCCAGCCCAAGGTAACCTGGAAGACTAAAAAGAAAGGTCAATCTCATGGGACGCTGAGCAGAGCAGAGTCCAGCTCTGGCCTCATGGCACTGGGAGGAACAGGACCTGAACAAACCTCTGGGGTAAAGTTTCCATGAGGGAGAGTCCCAGATCCCTCAACACACAAGCAACAAAGAAAGCTCCAAAGGTCAGTGTCTGAGGGTTTTCCCAGCTGGGTGAAAAGGGAAGAGGGTTCCTCCAGCAATAGCCCCAGGCAGCAGCAGTAATAGCAGGATAAAGGCACCTATGGTGGCTGGGAAGCAACCTGGCCCCATTGTCCAAGAAGTTCAGCTTAAAGCCTCTGATAGTAGGGAGCGGCTGATCTAAATCTCAGCCCTCAGTGACAGCCCTGCTCACACCCAAACCCCTGGTAATTGAGTAGCTGAGTTGAATTTCAGCCTTGTACACAGTACTGTACAAGTGAGTTAGCAGCTTGCTAAAGGAGAACAAAAAAACTGCTGAGGAAAATAACACCTTGAAAAAGAGGCTAACTTAACAGGGAAAAGAAATCCAAAAAGCCAATGAGGAGAAGGAGGCTTTAAAAAGCAGAATGAGCCAAATGGAGAAGAAGATTCAAAAGCTCACTGAACAAAATAGTTCTTTAAAGACAGAATTGAATTCAGGGAAATGAATGACTATGAGATAAACCAAGCAGTTAAAAAACAAAACCAAAAGTTTGAAAAAACAGAAAATAATGTGAAACATCTCATCGGAAAAACAATTGACCTGGAAAACAGATCCAGGAGAGAAAATTTTAAAATTATGGGACTACCTGAAAGCCATGATCAAAAAAAGAGCTTAGATATTATCTTTCATGAAATTATCAAAGAAAACTGCCCTGATATTCTAGAACCAGAGGGTAAAATAAATATTGAAAGAATCCACCAATAACCTCATAAAAGAGACCCAAAGGGAGAAACTTTTAGGAATATTATGACCAAATTTCAGAGTTCCCAGGTCAAGGAGAAAATACTGCAAGCAGCTAGAAAGAAACAATTCAAATATTGTGGAAATACAATCAGGATAACACAGGATCTGGCAGTTTCAACAGTAGGGGATCAAAGGGCTTGGAATAGGATATTCCAGATGTCAAAGGAACTAGGATTAAAACCAAGAATCACCTACCCAGCACAACCAGGTATAATATTTCAAGGGGAATACTTCATGGTCATTCCATGAAAAGGGGGACTTTCAAGCATTCTTGATGAAAAGACCAGAGCTGAATAGAAAATTTGTCTTTCAAACACAAGAATCAAGAGAAGCATGTGAAGGTGAACAGAAAGAGAAATCATAAGGGACTTACTAAAGTTGAACTGTTTACATTCCTGAATGGAACAATAATATTTGTAACTTTTGAGACTTTTCTCAAGACACAACATACACACACACACACACACACACACACACACAGAGTACAGGTTGAGTTGAATCAGAAGAGATGATATCCATAAATATAAAATAAAATAAAATTTACGGGGTGAGGGAGGAAAATACTGGAAGGAGAAAGGGAGAAAGGGAATGGGGCAGGCTACAACTCATAAAAGAGATAAGGAAAATCTTGTTTCAATGGAAAAGGAAATGGAGAAGGGGAGAGGGGAAGAGTGAAGCTCACTTTCTTTGCATATGGCTTAAGGAGGGAATAACATGCTCACTAAATTTGGTATGAAAATCTATCTTACGCTATAGGAAAGTAGGGGAGGAGACAACAAGTAGAGTGAGGTGAATGATAGAAGGGAGGGCAAATGAGAGAAGGAAGTAACTGGAAACAGATGCTTTTGGGAAGGGACAAGGTCAAAGGAGGGAATAAAAAAATAAGTGGGGATAGGATAGGATAGAGGGCAATATGATTAGTATTACACAACATGATTGTTATGGAATTCTTTTGGAAAACCACATATGTTTAGTCTGTATTGAATTGCCTTCCTTCTCAATGGGGATAGGTGGGGAGGGAGGGAGAGAGAGAAGTTGGAATTCAAAGTACTGGGAATGAATATTCAGAAGTATTATTGCATATAACCAGAAAATAAGAAAACGGGTAAAGGGGCATGGGAATTTATCTTGCCCTACAAGAAAAGAGAGAAGATGGGGATGGGAAAAGGGTGGGGTGTGATAGAAGGGAGGGTTCGCTGGGGTAAGTGGTAGAATGCAAGTTATTAGAGAGTAGGGGGAGGGGAGAGATGGGGAGAAAAATTCAACATATTACAAGGTGATGTAAAGGAATCAGTATTAAAACAATTGAATGAATTAATTACTGAGATTAAATCAGAAACATCTTTAGTTTGGGGAAAGGAATTTAGTCTAAGTTTCCCAGAGGTAGGTAACCTCTAGGTAAAATTTGACATTGATGGAAAAGTTAAGGTTTTAATGGTAAATTTGATTTTATGATTGTTATTTAATCAGGAACTAAAATTTGTATAGAAAGGCATGTAAGTCACTCAAGACTTGCCTCAAAAGATATTCCCTAGCCAATGTGAAATTGCAGTTAAAACGCTGTGGGATTATTAACCGACTATTCTTCTGAGTCTAACTCCAGGTATGGATAGCTAGAAAGGAGGTCTGAGCCTCCAATCCATGATGCCAGTAAGATTGTGAGATGCTGATATGAACTGCAAAAGGTGATTTGATGGGAAGAGGGGGAGAGTGGCTATTCAGCCCAGGCTGAGGTAAGAACCTCTTGACTCAATTTCCCCACTGACACCTGGCAGACTTTAAGCCTGACTGAATGTAAGTTGACAATCTGCTCTTGCCTGGAACTGACATGAAGTTGAGGAATTACTGTTTCCCAGCAATGTCCCTAATCTTAGTGGCAATTTCCTATAACCAAAAAGTTTGTAAGCTTAACACTAGATCAATTAAATTATAGATTTTTGGTAGGGGAACACCGGAAGTTAAGTCAAAAAATTAAGTTATTTGACTTAGGACTTTAGACCAACAACAATAAGTTAGGGTCCTTTAATTCTTAGTAACAGTGTGGAGACAATTAGGTCAAGGCCTTGTGAAATTAGCATACATAATTATTATTTCTTAGTTGGTTAATGTTAAAAAAAATTAGCTTGTGATCTATATTCTAAATGCTTTAATAGAAGTATCACCTGACCAAAAGTTTGAATTGTTTTGTGTAATATGAACGGTGCTAAAAATTAAAGAAAAAGATTCTTCTTATCTCTTTTGTGAGTGACAATTTGCCCCATTCCATTTCTCCCTTTCTCCTCCCAATATAGTCCTCTCTCACCCCTTAATTTTATTTTTTATAGACATTATCCCTTCTGAATCAAGTCAACCTATAGCGTCTGTCTATGTCTGTGTGTGTGTGTGTGTGTGTGTGTGTGTGTGTGTGTGTATGTGTGGGTGGGGGTGGGTAGGTGGCTGGGTGTCAGTATGTGTATAATCCCTTCACCTATCCAAGTACTGAGAAAAGTCTCAGGAATTACAAATATTATTTTTACATGTAAGAATGTAAACAGTTCACCTTTGGAAAGCCCTGTTTACCTTTTCATGCTTCTCTTGATTCTTATGTTTAAAAGTCAAATTTTCTCTTCAGTTCTAGTCTTTTCATCAAGAATGCTTTAAAGTCCTCTATATGGGGTAAAGGAGGGACCGAGTCAAGATGGTGGAGTGAGAGCAACGACTCACCTAAGCTCTTGAACAAATTCCTTCAGATACCTCTGAAAGGAGACTCTGACCAAATTTTGGAGGTGCAGAATCCAGCAGAAGACAGACTGTGATGGATTCGGAGTCCAGGTTAGACTGGAAGGTCCACGGGAAGGATCTGTTCTGAGGGGGTGAGCCCCCAGCGCACAACGCAGTGCATCCAGCACAGTGGAGCAGAAGGGGCCCGGGAAACCCGAGCAGACGGAACTGGCAGAACAGCACCCAAGGGCTGGAGACAAGCTTAGGTGAGCCAGTGAGAGCTGTTGAGCAACAGATATCAGCACAGCACCTCTGGAGACTTTCAGCCCAAAGATTAAACATCAGCAAGTCATCTCCTTAAACTTCCTGGAGCCAGGATGGTGGAGTGATCAGTAAATGCTCTCTCCTCCCACTTTGATGATGGTGAAAGAACCATAAAATATTTCCCCAGAAAAATCCTTGATAAACAGAACACCAGAAGGAGCCAATAGTATCATAATACCTGAGGCTAGGAAAATAGCTAAAGGGGATTCCTCCTACTGTGGTAGAGACAAACTGGAAGGACAGAGGACCCAGGGCAAAGAAAATTCGAACTAGGACCCAGGCAAGCCTCAGCACCAGGAGAGGAGCCCCAGGAGGGGTGGGAACACCCATTAGCATCTAGGCATGCCTCAGCACTCCAGGGGAAATGGAGAGACAATAGGGAAGCTAGGATCACCATCCCCTGAGCTTACCTTTGCCTCAGTTCAACTGAGGAGATCTCCTGTGACCAGACCACTCCTCCCCCACACTTAACAAGCTAACTACAGGGCTGATTGGGGAAACACAAAACAAAAACTTGCTTTTAGCTTTTTCACACATCAGCTCAGCACAAAGTTCTGTAGCTTCTGACTGAAAGAACCAGAAGCCACAACACTCAATCAACATCATGAACAAGAAAAAGCAGAAGGGTTGAAAAAACCATAGAATCTTTCTATGGGGACAGAGACCAAAACACAATCACCAAAGAGGTCACAGCTGAGACTGTAATTCCACCTGAAACTTCAGAAGGGATTATGAACTGCTTGCAAGCATAAGCAGCTCTCCTGGAACAGCTGAAGAAGGAAATAGAAGATAAACTGGCCAATGATTTTAAAATTATGAAAAAAGAATTCACTGATGAGAACATCTCTTTGAAAAGGAAAATTTAACAAATGGAAAAGGAAGTTCAAAAATTAACTGGAGAAAATAGTTCCTTAAAAGGAAAAGTTGGACATATGGAAAAGGAGATGCAAAAGTTAACTGAAGAAAACAATTTGATAAAATTAAAATTGGGCAAGTAGAAACTAATGACTCAATGAGACAACAAGAATCAGTCAAACAAAATCTAAAGATGATGAAAAGATAGAAGAAAATGAAAAATACCTAAAGGAAAAACAACTGATCTGGAAAATTGGTCCAGGAGAGAAAATTTAAGAATTACTGGCCAGCCAGAAAGTCACGATGAAAAAAGACAATATCTCCCAGGAAATCATCAAGGAAAATTGCCCAGAAGTGCTAGATTCAGAGGGCAAAATAGTCATCGAAAGAATCCACTGTTCCCCTCCCGAAAGGGATCCCAAACTCAAAACCCCAAGAAATATCGTTACCAAATTCCAGAGCTATCAAGTGAAGGAGAAAATATAACAAGCATCCATAAAGAAACAACTCAAATATCAAGGAGATACAGTCAGGATTACACAAGACCTTGCAGCTTCTACATTAAAAGATCGAAAGAATTGGAACCCAATATTCCATAAGGCAAAGGAGTTGGGACTACAACCAAAGATCAACTACCCAGCAAAGTTCAGCATAACATTTCAGTCAAGGAGAAAGTCATTCAACGAAGTAAAGGATTTCCAGAGTTTCCTGACCAAAACACGAGAACTCAATAGACAATTCAATCTTCAAATGCAGGTCTCAAGACAATTATAAAAAGGAAAACAGGGGGGAAAAATAAAAGCAAAAACTTGTTACTCAATTAGGGCAAACTGTTTACCTCCCTATATGGGAAGATGATACCTATTAATCTTAAGACTTGTGTGGCTATTATGAAATATAAAAGGGATACACATAGAGGGAATGGATATAAAGTAAATGATATCATGATAAAAAATATGATTTAAGTATGAGAAGGAATTGGAGGTATGAAAGGGAGGAAGCAGAAAATGGTAAATTACATTACAGGAAGAAGTACAAAAAGAAGTAGTAGAGGGAAAGAGGGGAGGGAGATGAGCATTGTTTGAGAGGTACTCTCATCCGATTTGTTTAAAGGAGGGAACAATAAACTTAAGTAGATAATTCTAAATGGCCCTATAGGCAAGAGGAGGGGAAGAAGAAAGAAAGGGGAGGGAGGCTAAAAGGGAGGGAAGAAGCAGTAAGGGTAAGGGGAGTAAAAGGGAGGGGGACTAAAAGAAGGATGGAAAGGCTGCAGGAGGAGGTGGTAAAAAGTGAATACTATTGAGGAGGGGAAGGGAGATGGGAGAGCTAAAAGCACAAATGATGGGAAAGATTATGGAGGGAAATACACAGATTGTAATCACAACTGTGAATGTGAATGGAATGAATTCTCCCATTAAACGGAGACAGATAGCAGAATGGTTTAAAAGCCATAATCCAACAACATGTTGTTTACAAGAAACACATTTGAAATGGGGGGATACACACAGGGTAAAAGTCAAAGGTTGGAGCAGAATATATTGTGTTTCAGCTGATGTAAGAAAGGCAGGGGTAGCAATCCTAATCTCAGACAAAGCAAAAGCAGAAATAGATCTAATCAAAAGGGATAAGGATGGAAACTGTATCCTGCTAAAAGGCACCATAGACAATGAAGCAATATCATTGCTAAACATGTATGCTCAGAATGGTATAGATACAGATTCTTAGAGGAGAGTTTGGGGGAGTTGAAGGAAGAAATTGACAGCAAAACTGTACTAGTGGGGACCTCAACCTCCCCCTCTCTGAACTTGATAAATCTAACCTCGAAATAAACAAGAAAGAGTTTAAGGAGGTAAATAAAACTCTAGATAAAGTAGATATCATAGATCTTTGGAGAAAATTGATGGGAATAGAAAGGAATATACCTTTTTCTCAGTGGTACATGGAACATTTACAAAAATTGACCATGTACTAGGACATAAAAATCTCACAATCCAGTGCAGAAAGGCAGAGATAATCAATGCATCCTTCTCAGATCATAACGCAATAAAAATTACATGAAATGAAAGGCCATGTAAAGATAAACCAAAAATCACTTGGAAACTAAATAATCTAATCCTAAAGAAGGAGTGGGTTAAAGAAGAAATCAGAGGAACAATCAACAACTTCATTCAAGATAATGACAATAATGAGACAACATATCAAATCTTATGG
>JAQQSK010013045.1:0-11629 GCA_028658325.1 Potorous gilbertii | reverse complement strand
GTTCCCTCAGGGGGTTTATGCAGAGATCTTTTGTAATGGAGCTGCTGCGGAGCTTCTGCCTGCTCTGGGAGCCTCTGTCCGCCTGCTGCCTCTGTTGCTGCCACTGCCTCTGCCACTGCCTCCCGAGGGGGCCTGAGTCCTGGAGACACCCCGCTCCCCTCTCAGCCTGTCTCTCTCACTGACCTGTGAGTCTGTGGGTGGAGGGACCTTCGTGGCCACTGGAGATTCCATCCCTGAAGCCTGCTCGGATCTGCTCACTCCTCTCAGTGCAACGTGGCCAGGGCAGGGCAGGGCTCCGCTCCTGTCCAGTGCACGATGGACCTTTGGGATTGGTTTTTCAGGGCTCTCTGGAATGGAAATCTCCTTCACTGTGTTGCTGTGAGGCTTCCACTGTTCCAGAATTTGTTGGGAGTTCTTTTTAGAAGAAATCCATGGGCTGTGGGTTCAGAGCTAGCATATGTGAGTCTTTCTACTCTGCCATCTTGGCTCCGCCCCCCAAGGGACTCATGATATAAAATCTATTGTCCTTCTGAGACAGAACTAATGAACTCTGAGTGCAGATTAAAAATACATTTTTTCACTTTTTTTATTTTCTTGCTTTTTTTCTTCTTTCTTCCACGTCTGATATAGAAATTTGTTTTGTATCACTTCACAAGTATAAATGATATCATATTTCTTTCCTTCTCATTGGGTGGGGATTGGGTGGGAGTGAGAGAAAAATTTGGAACTCAGAATTTTTAAAAAAAGAATATTAAAAAGAAAAGAAATATTTAAAAGAGATAATAATTTGCTCCCTTGTTTGTCTGATTTGCTCTCCTCACAGTCATGGGAAAGTGGTATCATATTCACCTTTGCTTTAGGGAGAAATAAATATTCTGACATCAGGTTCTCATTTTTAAGTGTCTTCATTTTGGAAAAGCAGCTAGAAAGTGATCAAAATTAGTTCTGCCAGGCCTGCCATGTTGTTTATGTGAAATGGAGCCCCTCTGCACTGAGGCTTGGAAGAGGAGCTATTATTGAGGCTGGTCCCATGATTTCAGAAACCAAGAGCACATGTTGCCTTGAAGCTTGAATGATCTTTATCAAACAGACAGAATTTAAAATAATACCAGCTCCATCAAATGATAAAGCAGTGAGAGGGCCCTGTTCTCTGATACAAGATCCAAGCTCCTTGAAGGACTGGATCCAGGCTAATCTCTATTCCATCACACTGAACAAACTCAAATAGTTACCACTTGTCCCCTAGATGACAGATGATTAATGGTCACTGCTAAAGGATCATGATAGAAATGGAGTCTAAGGGAATATCAAGTTATCAGATACCCAAGGAAGAGAAGGAAAGGTTGAAGGAATGAAATTATTCCCTTCCAATAAATCTACCAATATTCTCTGAATGTAGCATATTGTTCACGCTGTTCACCACAGTTCTTTATTATAATTTTTAAGTCTTAAAAAAACCAAAGGCACATTGGAGAATTTTGTGATCAAATGGTATTTGAATGACTTTCTTATGCTTTATACAATATGGATTGAACTTCAATGGATAGAAAAATTCCTCAGTTTTGAATCAGAGGAACTGAATTTAAATCCCATGTGGTAGTATATCAATAATCCAGGAAAGGTATATTTCGCAGTTCTTTTTCATTAGGTCATTTCCAGAATTCTTGATGATTCTTCAAGATTATGAAAATCACTTTGTTAATATTGCCAGGAGCTGACCTATGAATGCGTGGGTGACTCCATCACATAGACTAGTCCCTATCAAAATGGGTGGTATGAAAGGCTCTTAGAGAGAGCACTTGATTCACATGGCAAGTATTAAGAAATGCCTTCTGGCTCCATAGAGTACAAAGAAGGAAAGCTTCACATGGGTCCACCTAGAACAGAGGATAACCTTATGGAGAGGGTTGAGCCTTGGGGTAATCTAGGGTATCTGAATGTCCCCCATGCTGATAAAAATCAAGGGTCTGAACTGGAAAAAAAATTGTATGGTGAAAATTCCGGAGGTACAAAAAAGAAAACAGACAATGCTTCTGCCTAGGAGCTTCCAATACAACAGGGAAAATAAGATTTGGACACAATAATCATCACCCTAGATTTAGGGCTAGAAGGAACCTTAAAGGTCATCTGTTCCAATCCTTTCATTTTGCAGATAAAGAAACTGAGGTCCATGGAGGTTAAGTAGTTTTCCCAATGACACATAAAATGTAGACTGTGATGGTAGTAAGGAAAAGAACAAGATAAAGTGCTTTAGACAAAATAAAAAGAGGGAAAGAAGATTTAAGAGCTAGAAATTTACCAATTTTTTCTAAGGGGGAAATGGAATTTCTCTAGCATCCAATCAAACAATGTGTCCTTGAGCTACTCACACACATACAAACACATACACACAAGTCTCAATCTACCATACTAGCATTAATCTAATGGGCTAGATAAGAAATTGTGAAAACTACAAGTACATTGTTAATAAGGGACTTCAAACTAGTCCCATATCTGATGTCTGCAATCACTCAATTCTTTGCTGGAGAAACAGAACTTGACCTTGTCCATACTGATGATATTACTACGCAAAATCATTTAAAAAATAGTTTAGCTGTTCCTTCAGTGAGTATCATGGTAGTGGATGAAACACTGGATTCATGATCAGGAGATCTGGGTTTCAATCTTGGTTCTTACATTTGCTAACTATGTGACCCTGGACTACATATCTCTGAGACCCTGCTCCCCCCATCTGTAAAAAATAGAGCTAATCCTGCTCACAATGCCTACCTCATTAGAGGAGCTGTGAAGAAAGTACTTGTTAAGTGGTAAAGTGCTTTGTTAATGTTATCATCCTAATGCTTTTATGGTCTTACAATTAAATTTAAATTAAAAAATTTTTTATCCTCATAATGACCTTGCAAAGTAGGTAATACAAGTGTTATCTTTTTATAGATGAAGAAACACAGAAGAGAAGTGAAGTGATTTAAGCCAATGACACCACTTGGAAGCAGAACTTGGACTGCATCTCAGGTCTTCTGACTCCAAATTCAGTTATCTTGTGACTATACCATGTTATCTTCACTCATCTTATATCTACCCCTCCAAAAGTGACAGTAGGGACTGCTTTTGTGTATCTCCAGTGCTTAGTGACATGACTAACACATAGTAATTGCTTAAAACAACAAATCTCTGTTGCTGGATTGGAAAAAAGGACATTTTTGGTTAAACTTTTTCAGTTCAGGATTTGGGCTACTATAATTTTTCAAGGCTTCAAGGACACCCTGCTTTTATATAATGCAGGCTGAAACTGTATTTCAGTAGAGTTCTGATCATATGATCAATAAAGGATGTATTTTCTGAAGAGATTTCAGGAGATTCTATTTATTTAAAAACAGGCCCTAAGAGGAGGACAAGGAGGAGGAAAGAAAGAGGAGAAGGAGGGGAAGGGAGAGAGGGAGGGAAGGAAGGAAGGAAGGAAGGAAAGAAGGAGGGAAGGAAGAAATCAATCAGAAATAAGTGCCTCCAGGTTCGATCTTCACCCATGCAAGATAAGGTCTCTGCAAACCACCCTGTATCTATTACAAAACCACTGCAAGAATACCTAGCCTTCCTAGAACTGATTATTTTGAACAGGTCTTTTTCTCCCACATTCATCACCTACTGAAAAAGTTGTCCTACCTTTATAGAGTCAATAGAATAAAGACATACTCTGGAATATCTATCAACTATTGACATCTGAGTATATCTAGTACATTATAAGAAATAGTTACAACTACTCCTTGAACTAAGACTTTACCATGGGAGTAACACTTAGACACAGAATGGTCCCAAGACCACCAAAATCTTACCACTAGGGAAGAATAACAGGGACAAGGTGGAACCAGGCACAGATTGAAAGAAAAAGGCAATGCTCTTATCCTAGGTATCAGAAATAATTATAAAAACAAAATATAGGTTCATCATAGTGAAGCAGAAAAGAGAACTGACTTGAAGGGAGGAGAGCCGGGTTTCAAAATTCTGGCTCTGATCTTTGTTAGGTTTGTAACCTTAGACAAATCACTTAATTTCCTTCGGCCTCAGTTTTGACCTCTATGAATAGAGCGATTGGGCTAGAAGACCCCAAGAGTCTATAATGGTGATCACAGAACAGAATGCCTGAAAGGGCCCATAGAGATGATATATTCAACCTTCCCCTCCCTGCCATACTCTTTTATAGATTAAGAATCTGGGGCCTAGACAGTGAAGTGACTTACCCAAGGTCCCACAGACGATTAAAAGAAGTTGGAAGTAGAAACAGTTTTAGTCAATGGACTGAATTAGCTTTAATGTTGTCTACTTAGTTCATTGTGATCAGAGATATGCTAGAGTGGACTCCAACCCATTAAGAAAGGTGATTATTACATTTTCAGTGTGAACATTGATGCTTTAGAATTTGGCAACTTGGGACAATGATGTGGCTCAGTGGATAGAGAACCGGAGGACTTGAGTTCAAATCCAGCCTCAGATACTTACTAGTTGTGTAACTCTGGACAAGTCACCTTACCTTGATTGCTTCCCCAAAACAAACAAACAAAAAGGAAATTGGAAACTCAAACTTCGATTTATTGTTTTGAGGAAAGAAAGTGATAGGGAAGATACTAATAATGCAGATCAAACTTAAAATTACATCATGGATACATTCTTTTTTTCCCAAAAGAACCTGTTGTTAAACATTTGCCACCACTGACTACAATGTTTAAGAGCTTTCATTTCCATAGCACTTTGTGGTTGGCATGGTTGGTATTTACATTTATTATAGAGCTTTATAATAACAGTATATAAACATTAGTTCATTTTTACCTCCACAACTCTGTCAGGCACAGTCTGGAGTTACTACTATCCCCATTTTATGGGTAAGGATACTGAAACTCCTCAAGATCAAGGAATTTGGCCAGTCATATAGCTAGTAAGTGTGATGAAACCAGGGCTCAAACTCTGTGAATTTACCCAGAAAGGTTTTATTTATTTATTTTTACTTTATCATGTCAGTTACCCCAACTGAAAGATAATGTCATATTCATATATCACTTTAAAGTTGCCTAAGCACTTTAAAAAAATAACCTTGTGAGGTTGGCAGCTTGGCATTTAAAACCCTTGACAACCAAGCTCTGGTCCACCTTTCCAGTCTTGTTTCACCTTCCCCTCTTTCACATGCTCTACATTCTATGTAAAATGGCTTACTTAATGTTTCCTGAAATCAATATTCTAGAGCTTAGTTTTGTGAGTTTGCATGGACTCCTGAATCCCTCATGCCTGGGTTACTCTTCACCTCATGAAAGCCTTTTCCATTACTGTTCTCTCATTCTTTATATTATCCTGTACATATGCTTATGTCTTTACATGTATTCTACCCTTTCCCTTCAAGGATTATTAAGCTCCTTGAGGGCAAGTATTTTTTTTAATTTTTTTTTATGTCTCAGCACCTAGTGAAGTGCGTTTTTCAAGGTAAGTATTGAATAAATTGTTGGATTGTTTTGGTTGTGAAAGAATTATAATTTATTTACTATTTATTTATTATAATTCTTATTTTTCAAATGAGGAAAGTGAGGTTATAAGAGTTCAAATGATTTGCCCATGATCACCCAAACTGTAAGTGTCTGATGCAAGATTGGAACTAATACAGCTAGTTAGCATGATGGACAGACTGCCTGATCTGGAGTAAGAAAAAGCTGAGTTTAAATCTTGCCCCAGACACCTACTGCTATTAATATCTCCCTTTTATAGATAAGGAAACATTAAGAGGTTAAGTGATTTATGCAGATTACTCCACATAGAAGTGGGGCTACTACTAACATAATGCTTAATCTATCATTTTGTTGATTGTCTAGGATTAGCAAAGTGATGGATAAATGTTATTAATGAGGAAAAAAACTTAAAAATGTTTGTTTTCTTCCACAGAACATTGTTTTTAACTTTTACCGGCACTACCCTGCCTCTATCCTTTTAGAATATGGAAACTTCTTTACAAATGTGGATTATTACCAATGAGTCCTGAATGGCTGCCAAGTATAGGTACGAATAGATCCAGCTGAAATTGGTAACAGAAAGAGCCTTATGAGAATCAATCTAGTTTTGAAAGAAATGGTAGATTTGGCTTAAGGAAGGAGAGGGGAATTTATTCCAGGACAAAGGAGGGATCCGGAGAAAAGGCACAAAGGTCTGAATTAACAAGATCTTTCAATGGGATAGTATAAAATTAGTTTGGCTAGAATAGAATATGCATGTAGGATAGTCATAAGAGATGAGACTGGATGAGTGAAGGTTGGAGAAATTGACATTGGGCCCTAGTAGAGTGATGATAATGAGCACTTCAACGATGCTTTAAGGTTTACAAGCCCTTTTCCTGGCTTTGTATTTAATACAGAGAGGCTTGATTCTGAGCTTTGAGAAAGGAAATTAAGTGTCATTACATGAGCTTCACCTCTAACATAGGGATGGTGGGAACTGTCATTGTGCTTCAGGGGAATTATGGTCGTTGTCCTCAATTTGTGAAGTAGTGACTTGGGAAATTTCAAAAGTCTTTTATTTAGTTGCCAGAAAATGGAGAGATAGTTCAAGGATCTGAACTATTGCCTGTGTGAGTCTTCCCTCCCCCCCAACATAGATCACATCATTTAGCTGAGGTTATTTGAGGTACTTAAGGTTTGATAGAGCAGAAAAATTCATCACCTTGTATCCAGTTTAACCCTTTCCAAACTTAGCTAGCCCAGTACTAAAACAACAGATATACAGTTCATCACTCAAAACTAACTTGGGAGAATGTACACTACAATGACATAGACTTAACCACCCCACCCAAAATAAAAGATACTATAAAAAGACTTTAGCTACCTACCACAAATCACTGTTCTATGCTTCTTTGATCTTCCTCATGCCCCAACATTGTTTTAAAATGACACTTCTTCTTATATTTAGAATTCATTTACAGCTTCATCTCTGAAGGATCATGCACAGTTTTAATTATCTGAAAGTTTTCTTACAGTTCATCGCTATTCTTTTGTATTCATCAGCTACCTACTTTTGTTTCCATTTCCCAAAGTCAACTCCTTGTTCTCCCTTTCATTTGGGCCTGACCTGAGAGAATCTGGATTTGGAGATGAAGAAACCCTGGTTCTGTGAATATTCCAGACAATCTAAAGTCACAAAAATAGGTCACTCTAAATCTACTAACTCTAGAGACCCTACTTGCACTGAAGGCATAATGAAGCTAGAAGCAAAATGACCTGGTAACCATTGAATCTAAATTCTAGTTCTGGTCCACTTCTCATGATTACAGTAAGCTACTTTTCCCCATCCATGACTCAGCTTCTTTATCTATAAAATTAGACTGGGCTAAATAATATTGAAAGTTCCTTCTAGCTTTTGTATTCTGTGAAAATTTGTTTCTTTAAATATCCTTGGCAAGACAGGCCCAGCATCTTACAGCAAAGGGTTGTACAATGAAGCCCAGCTATGGGGGCACTGATGCTGTCCACCTCTTCAGTGCTGAAATATGCATTAGCCAACTAATTTCAATTTTGCTACAAGCACAGGACATGGACACTAGTATTTCTCTGCTAACTGTCTTGCTAAGATAGGGATATTGAATCAAATTAAGTTAATAACTCATTAGAAAATACTGAACATCTAATCATATAAATGTATTGCATACCTACTATTTGCTAGGCACTATGGAGAATACTATAAAATGGATAGCATAGGACTTTTGTTCTCAAATTGTTTACATTTGGTTCCATATATTTTAAAAATGTAACAAACAACATAGGACAGTATATTTTAAATGCCACAATAGTGCTAAAAATAAGTACCATAAAAATCAGAGTAGGAAAAATCCTAACAATCTAGATAAGCTAAGATAAGATGAGGCTTAATGGAGGAGGAGGAATTGAGCTGGGACTTAAAGGATGTAAATGACTCAGATAAGCAGGGAAGATGGGGAAGGATTCAAGGTTTAGAAATGGTATGAGCAAAGGCATGGGATTATGAAAACACCAAGCATCACTTGAGGCTTTAGAGTCTGGTTGGAATTATACACTATCATATGAAACAAAATAAGAAAACTTTGCAAACTTTTAAACTACATATGTATGTTTGCAAATGCATGTATAATATACATACATATACATGTATTTATACTCATATATGATATATATGACACTATAATATTCATATAAGGAAATAGGGAATCAAACTATATTGGAGACAATTATGGAAAGACATGGGCATCTAGATCATCCAACCTATCCTGTATAAAGTGAAAATCTCCAAAAACAAATATCTAATCACTTTTAACATAAAATTCAGGGAAAGATATAGTTGGGAGGAACCTTAGGAGGTAGACATTCCTGATCCCTCCTACCCTTATTTCTTTCTTTCTTGGTAAGAAAATTGTGGTTAAATGACTTGCCCAGGATCACACAGTTAGCAAGTGTCAAGTGTCTGAGACTGGATTTGAACTCAGGTCCTCCTAACTCCAGGACTGGTATTCTATCTACTGTACTACCTAGCTGCCCCTCTCCTAACCCTCCTTTCCCAGTAGCTAATAATTTTCCCTCTGAGGCTAACTTCTTGTTACTCTGAAAATCGCCATATACTAATTTATATGCATATCCATACATACCTGCACATATACATGTATATATACAAATAGATAATTAGATATGTCACCTCCCTCATTACTAGATAAGCTCCTTGAGGGCAGGAACTGCCTTTTCCTTTTTCTTTGTATTTCCAGTGATTAATACATTGTAATGCATATTGTTTGTTGAAATTACTTATATAGAGTCACATGGCTAGTTAGTGGCAGAGATAGAAATAAAACCAATGTCTCCTAATTCCTGTCCTATTTTCATTGCATTGCATGTTTCCTTTGCATTGATTCTTCTTGCAGAATGTATAAAATAATGAACTTGGGAAGAAGTCAGTCATTCAGGGCTCAAAACTCTTGTGCAGATGACTTTGAAAGGTCAATAAAGATAAGGGTTTTATTCATTCTGCTTAGCTGGAGTCAAAGCTAATGATTTTGAACAAACATAAAATGTTTTCTCCCTTTGAGGTAGGACAAATGATCAGGTTTCTGTATAAAACCTTAAGGCATTATATAAATGAAAGCTGTTGATATTCTATTGGATGTCACATATAAATTTTATTAGAAGCCCCGGTTGTGCAAACTCATTCTGGTGGAATAAGGGATCCTTATTTAATCAATTAAAGAGAAAATGTATGCCCCAAAGCATAAAGATTGAGAGTCCTAGCAATTGTTATTGAAGCTACAGCTTTCATGCTTCATAAGTCTTTTCAAGATTAATTACCTAATCATCTCAATTCTCCACTGAGGAGAGAACAGCTCCCCTTTCTCCAAAGCCAAATTCTCTAAGCATAGGCCTGAAGGAAAAAGAAATCAGGAATTTACCTTGGGAGCTGATCACCAAAGAATGACAATCATTGTATCGTTTCATCTATGTTTCCTTTAAAGAATATAATAGAGTATTCAGGGTTCTTTGGTGGATTCAGGATTACATTGCAGATCATACTAATGCAGATCACAGAACCTCTATAGCTTCTTATCATGTCCTTTTATTTCCTATTCCATATAAATCCTTCAACATTCTGAAGGGCTGCCCTTTGTTCCTTTAGTATCTCAACGTCACTAATGTAGGTCTTACTGTCCATCTGCTGTCATACAATCTGACTATATGATCTTCACATCATTTTCAAGTCCTAAATAAACTCAATTTCTAATATATGATTCACAATTGGCAATATAGTGCATCCTCCATATATCCATCACTTATATTTCTCTTCCTTTTAGGGTATTTATAATTACAGTTCTTATGAGATTATCATGTCCTACCACTCATAGTCATATAAAATCAATAGGATAAATTGGTGTTACAGAAATGAAAATTTGCAACAATGAACCATGTGGGATTATAAAAAATGAGCTGAATAATTTTCCAAATCTAATCCAACCTAGTATGTTTCCATTACCCAATTATTGTTCCAGGTCATTGTCTGCCTATAGTGTCTACCTAAGACTAGTTACATGTTGTAGTCAAGGTAAAGCATGTTTTTATCCACTTTGTTTTTCTATTATGGATTGTCTGGGTTTTCTAAGAAAATCACCAAATATATGTGCTGCCTAATCTTTTCATTAATGTCTCAACCCATTTTGGAATACTCACAACCTCTTTTGAGATATATGGACAGCAGATTGGTGGTGTATAGCATTATTGGAGAGACAAAGAAAGTGTTTCTTTTTTCCTGCCATAATTGAGTATGGGTACAGTCAATTTAGGTTTTTATAAACTTGTTTTCCTATTGGAAGAAGGAGATTTTTGGAAGAAACATAAACAAAATATTATAGACTTGTAGGATATCCAGGGTTTTCATAAAATCTGCATGAGTTTTACTTAACTTCAGTAACTTACGTGGTAGGCAAAATAGATCATTTCTAAAGGCCATTTATATGAAGTTTCTTATTAAAGAACATTACACAATATATACTTATTTCACATTCTGTAACAAAATAAAGATTCCCACTGAAGATTAAAAAGCAAATTTAATTCTTTTGCTAGTACAATTAAAGATACCATGGGTCCAAGAGAAAAAAAATTGCCAGTCATTATCAGAAACCTGACAAATAAGTTATCTTATCCCTGAAAGCTCAGGTTATTGAAAACTTTTAGTTGGAAATGATAAAAAAATTCAATAAATGTTTTATGACAATGGCATTAATATGTGGATATTTGTAATATTGTTTAGACTTTGTATTTTTATTTTTTCTCTAAAATTTCCTCAATAATAAAGTATATTGTTGTAGCCCTAGATGTTACAGAAGAGCCTTTATAATTTTATCAGTTTAAGGTGAACATAGAAATTTCATCCAAAAAGACTTAAGTAATGCACAGACTCCCAATTATGAGTTTCTGTAAGATATAGATAATATAGTCTAATACAGTGGGAGACTTCCAGATTCAAAACCAGAAAGATAAAATATGTTCAAGTATTGTTTCTTCCCTTTTTCATTGAAATTATTGATATATTTTGTTTTAATACCACCTTCAATTCCCAATATATATCCCCTTCTACTTCTCCACTCGGTGAGTTATCTCTTTTACAAAGGAATAAAAAAGAAAGAGAAAACAAAAGAACTTCATCAAAACTAAGACATTCATTGAGTCTGAAAGTATACATTGTACTCCGAATCTGAAAGTATACATTGTGCTCTGTACCCCTAGTCACCCACCCCTGCACAAAGAGGAAGAAGAGTCAGTCTCATCCCTCTACTTGGTTCTTATAATTACATGGCATTTAGTTTCAAGTTTTTGTTCTTTTTCATTTTTATTGTTGTAGTCATTGTTTAGTTTGGTTTTTGGGTTTCCTATTCACCTTATATCAGCTCATATGTTTTCACATGCATTTATGTATCCTTCAGAGTCATCATTTATTTTTTTTATTTTTACTTAACTTATTACATTCATTTTCACAAGATTTTGGGTTCCAAAATTTTCTCCCCATTTGTCCCCTCCCCCTCCCCAATACACTGGACATTCTAATTACCCATATCACCAATCTGCCCTCTCTTCTATCATCCCTCCCTTCCCTT
>JAQQSK010013044.1:0-11630 GCA_028658325.1 Potorous gilbertii | reverse complement strand
ACAGCAAAGAGAAGTCATAAGGGACTTACCAAAGTTGAACTGTTTACATTCCTGCATGGAAAGACAATATTTGTAACTCCTGAAATTTTTCAGTATCTGGGTAGATGGAGGGATTACACACACACGCACGCACACACGCACGCGCACACACACACACATATATGTGTGTGTATATATATATATATATATATATATATATATATATAGAGAGAGAGAGAGAGAGAGAGAGAGAGACAGACAGACAGAGACAGAGACAGAGACACACAGACAGACAGAGACAGAGATGGAAAGTGGGCGCAGGGCGAGTTAGATAGGAATGGTTGAAATCTAAAAAAAAACTAAAATTAAAGGGTGATAGAGGAATATATTGGGAGGAGAAAGGGAGAAATGGAATGGGGCAAATTATCTGTCATTAAAGAGACAAGGAAAAGTTTTTTCAATGGAAAGGAAAGGAGGGGAAGTGAGAGGAAAAAATGAATCTTACTCTCATCACATTTGGCTTAAGGAAGGAATAACATGCACACTTAATTTGATATGAAAATCTGTCTTACACTACATGAACTAAGAGGAGAAGGGGATAAGCAGGGTGAGGGGGATGATAGAAGGAACAGTAAGTGGCAGGAGGGAACAATTAGAAGTAAGCACTTTTGGGGAGGGACAAGGTCAAAAAAGAGAACAGAATAAATGGGGGGCAGGATAGGATGGAGGGAAAAATAGGTAGTTTTACACAACATGACTATTACGGAAGTCATTGCAAAACTGCACATATATAGCCTATATTGAATTGCTTGCTTTCTCAGTGGGGATGGGTGGGGAGGGAGGAAGGAAGAGAAGTTGGAACTTAAAGCTTTTGGGGAAAATGTTGAGAATTGTTTTTGCATACAACTGGGAAATAAGAAATACGGGTGGTAGGGTATAGAAATTTGTCATGCCCCACAGAACAAGAGAGAAGATGGGGATATGGGAAGGGAGGTTAGATGAGAGGGAGGATTGGTGGAAGGGGTGATCAGAATGTGTGGCGTTTTGGAGTGGGGGAGAGGAAAGATGGAGAGAAAATTTGGAACTCAAAGCTTTGTGGAAATCAGCGTTGAAAACTAAAAATAAATATTTAAGAAAGAAAAAAACTTATTTTACAAATAAGGAAGCCGAGGCAGACAGAGGCGTAGTGACTTACCAAGGATCACGCGTCTAGTGTCTGATGTCATATTTGAACTGGAGTCTTCGGACTCCAGGTCCAATCTAACCCTATTTCCACTCACTTGACCCTAATTCCAACCAATTTCGTTGGTTGCCCCAAGACAGGGAAAGACTTCATGTGAAAGGCAGCCTTGATGAAGCTAGAAATGGATGCAGGAGAAGGGAGGAAGAGAGTAATAGAAAGAGGAGAAGAAGAAGGAGAGGTGGAATGGGGAAGGTAGGAAAAAAGCCGGTGGAGGAAGTAAGAGAAAGAGAAGGGAAAACAGGGAAAACAAATAAACCGGAAAAGGAAAAAGAGGAGAGAGGTGGGGGAGGGAGGAGATAAGGGAAAGAAGGAGGGGGAGAAGATAAGATAAAGAAGAATTGGGGAAAAGCAAACGGGGGAGAGATATGAAGAAGGGAAAGGAGGAGGAGGGGGTCTGACATAGGAGAAAGAGAAGGTAGGAAGAGTAGGTAAGAGAACGGGGAGGGAGAAGGGGAGGAGGAAGGGGAGGGGAGAGATAAGAGAATGAATGAGGGGAAGGAAACAAGAGAAAGGGGAGTAATAGGAAGAAGGGAAGTGGGAGGAGGAAGGAGAGGAGCAGGGAGATAGGGAGGGGGAGTATGAAGGAGTCTGAGGTAAAATAAGGAGATAGGGAGAGAAGAAAAGAGAAAGAGAAGAGAGAGGACAAGGAGGAAGGAGAACAAGTGAGAAAGAGGGGGAGGAGGAGTACCAGAGAAGAAGGAGAGGGGAGGAAATAAGAGAAATAAAGAGCGGGAAGAGGTAAGAGGAAAAGGAGCTAGGGGAGGAACAAGGAGAAGTGGGGAGCAGGAAAGATGAGGAAGAGGAGTGGGTCTGAGGTCAAATAAAGAGAAGGTGGAGGAAGAGGTAAAGGAAAGAGAAGGGAAAAAGAAGTGGAAGTTGTGTTCATCCTTTTCTAAGAAGATCATGAAATCAGAGAAATAATGACATGACTTGCACTTGACTTTGTTTTGAGTAAGGGAGGACTATGCAAGGTAACCAGGCTCACTTTCTCCTTCTGAGCCATCTGGATCCAGTGGCCAGATATCCATCAGGATGATTGTAGATGGCCCAGGATGCAGTGGTAGACCTTGACCTTTTTAAGCTAGGGCTTTTCCGGTACTGACTTAGAGGGAGGTAATGCCCTTTGAGTGAATAGGCCTCTTTAAGAAGAAGTCAAGGAATGGCCCTGGAGGAAGGAAGGAAGGAAGGAAGGAAGGAAGGAAGGAAGAGAGGGAGGGAGGGAAGGAGGAAGAGGAAGGAAGGAAGGAAGTGCATCTAGCCAGTAAACCCCAAAGAAAGGGGAGAGAGAGATATTTGGGAGCTCTGGAATTTGGCTACAATATTTCTATGACTTTTCCTTTTCGGATATCTTTCAGGAAGTGATTGGTGGATTCTTTCAATATCCATTTTACTGTCTGGTTCCAGAATATCAGGTCAGATTTCCTTGATAATTTCTTGAAAGATGATGTCTAGGCTCTTTTTTTTGGAGGGGAGCAGGAAGAAGGGGAGAGAAGTAGGGAGCAGAGGAAAGGACTGAGAAAGAGGATAGGAGAAAGCAGGAGGGAGAAGTGGGGAGATACAAGAGAGAAGGAGTTGAGACGAAGTAAAAGGAATAGGGGCAAGAGCAGGGGTAGTGGGAGGAAGAGAGAGGGAGGGAAGGAGGAAGAGTAGGGAGAGGATGTGAGAGAAGTTTAGAGAAATGAGAGAGTGAGGAGGTACGAGAAAGGGAGGGGAAATAAAGGAGAGAAAAGTGAAGATGGGGGAGCAGGAGAAGAGGTAGGGGACATAGAAGGAGTAGACAGTTGGAAAAGGGGAGGTAAGGAGCAAGAGAAAGGAGGAGGAAAACAGTGACGACAAGAGAAAAGGGAGAAGGGGAGAAACTAAGGAAGGGACAGGGAGAGTGGAAGAGAATTGTTCAGGGAACAGCACTGAGAACGGGAGAGGAAAAGGAAGGGGTCTGAGGAAAAAGAAAGAGGAGGGAGAAGTGAGAGGGGAAAAGGGAGGAGGAGGGGAAAAAGGAGAGGAGAGAGGGGACAGAGAAGAAAGGGAGAAAAGAGTAGAGAGGAGGAGGAAGAGGGATAGGGAGGAAATCAGAGAAAGGACAGAGGAGGAGGAGAGAAGAGAAAGAGGAGGAATGGGGAAAGGAGGAGGGAGGGGGAATAGAAAACAGTAAGAAAGAAGAGAAAAAGAGGAGGGGGGAAAGAGGAGGAGGAAAAAAGAAGGGGAAAGGGGAGGGGGGAGGAGGTGAATTCACGAATCCCAGTCTCCAGTCCCTTGACTTCACACTCACCAGTTGCACAGAATATGGGGGAGAGGAGCATCTGTCTCACTCATCTATCCTCTTTCTCCTTGTCCTGGCTCCTCTCTGCCCCCACCCTGCAGGAAATGTGCCCTACAGCAGCCTCTACTGCAGTCACTCATCCATCCTCCATTCAGCATCACCAGCACCACTCCCCCTCCCCCATCCAGGGCACAGGAGGAAAAGGAAGCAGAACTGGGGACCCTTGCAGTGTCCACTAGGCAACCAGATAAGAGAGATGAGGTTACAGATGGAAGGGATTGGAAAAAGAAAGACTGAAGGTGATGCTAACAATAACAGCTGGCATTGATGGAACACCAAGGCTGGCAAACTATGCTTTCTATACCTGATGTCACAGGACCCTCACAACCACCTGTTCCTAGGAACTCCTGTTAACAGGATTACTGCTTCATTTCACAGAAAAGAAAACTGAGGCTCAGAGACCCATCTGGGGTCTTATAACTTGTAATCCCTGGAGCTGGGATGTGAGCCTAAGTCTTCCTGCCTCTGACAAGTTCAGCACTCAGAAAGGTGGGAGAGGGTACCTGGAGTAAGCAAAGATGTGAGAACCAGTCTGGCACAGGTAGAGGGATTTGCTTTAGGGAGGAGTCATCAGACAAGAAGGAGAGGGGAGACAATGGCTGTAGGTAATGAAAAATTTTGAGGAGTGGAGAAAGGGAATCAAGAAAAGTCCAGTTAGGGGCCCTCAATTCCCTTAGTGAAAGAGGAGTCTAAGCCTACAAGTGAGAGTGTGTGTAAGATGTCCAGTGCTTTGGTTGAGAGCTTGAGGAGACAGGGAAAGGTTTGGAGCAGACGTCGGGGGAAATGACCAAGGAAATCTACTACTCTGGCTGCCCCACAATGTGATTGCTACCCATCTCCCCAAGATGGATAGCAGGTCGCTGTCTGTGTATCCATTACCTTGTACAAACTCAACCAATGTGACTCCTCTATCCCAGCCATGTATGTTTTTAAATTCCTTTCCCTTTCTTACGAACTACGAAACACATACAAAGAGATGTCTCCATGACTTATCCAAGAACATACTGTTGAACTGAAATAAATGACTTGAATATCATCCAGACGAGCAATTTATTCAGCAAGGCATGTAGTTGCAGAAACAAATAGAACCCAAGGCTCTCAGCCGCACAAGAGACCATGAACCCTCGTTTCTATGTGGTTAATATACAATTTGGAGAGTGACAAACAGAATGAATAATTAAGCCTTGGGCACGCGAGGGCGGGACGAGGGGAAGGCAGAGTCCAGGTTGGACTCTGGGGACGGAGTTCTGCTCCCAATCAGCCCTCAGGAAGGCTGGCTGGCAAGCCACCTCAACCTGGAACCCTTGAATCTGCAGAGTCGCCCTACAGGGAGGGCTTATGGCTTGGAGGAGCCAGGTCTCACGGGGCAAGTCTGCTGTGCCCAGGCCCCAGAGGTGTTGGGAAACCCACCAGTCTGGAAAGAGGGGTTCTCAGCTGGCCCTTGCGTAGGTTTTCCTGGGACCGCTCTGTCCTGCTTCAGAGTCAGATCGACAGACTTACTAAGCTTGTTGATGCCCTCCCCAAATGCAAAAGCAGGCAGCAAATACATCCCAGTCGTGCTCTCTGAAACGGTGGGTGCTCTAGAGGTGCTCCCGCCACCCACTGGTGCCCTTCAACGGGATAGGGGCAGGGACCAGTCCTGGCCAGTGCACAGCCTGCACAGGCACAGCGGGAGTGCCTGCCCGGACCACTCGGAATCAGTCGTTCCACTTGATAGGATCCTATAGCAACCACAGAATTCAGAATATGAGAAATAACAGGAGAACCAAAAAACAAAAAAAAAACCCCAAAACCTGTTTGGATCTGAATGCTTTGATTACACTTTTGTATTTCAAGGCTGCTCTTAATGTACGGAGGTGTATGCTCTGCTTGGGAACTGCGAAATCTTTTATCTGGATGGCCAGATTTGCTCCCTACCTCCACCAATCATTTACCCTCCCTCATTTGAGATTATTGAAATTTATCTCTACTATCTAATCAAAACCTTAGTTGCTAAGATTTACATCCTTCCCTTCCCCTCCTCCTCTTCCTCCCCCCAAGAAGTTACTGCCCTTCATTCCCACCCCGCTCTCTCTCTCTCTCTCTCTCTCTCTCTCTCTCTCTATATATATATATATATATATATATATATATATACATACACACACACATCTATACATACATATGTATACACATATACATAGATACATACATATATATATTCACATGTGTATATACATGCACACCTATATATATAGACATATGTGTGTGCGTGTGTATCTCTCAAATATTCTAACTACTCAGTTCCTTACCTATCCACTTTCCATGATCCACCCAACCTCAGCCTACACAATGGTGGTCATGTTGGTGATCTTGCCACCACCCACAAATACACCAGCTCCGTATTCAAGAAGTATGAATTCTCCTTATCTTTCACCTCTCCCTCTGACTTCACTTGCAAAACCCTACTCTTATTCCATGCCATGACTTTTAATTTCTTAATTCTCTCCCAGATGATTTCCCCTGCATAGTCACCGTCTCTTTATCTTGAATCCTCGGGGAACAAGTTCAACTCTACACTGTCCTTTTCTCTTGAGTCCCTAACCCTGATCAGCCTTGGATCATTCCATCATCCATTGTTACAGAGGGAAGGTAGAGAAAATCAGGAAATTGTTCTGACTGGGTCTACTGCAGATGTGTTACCCAACCTCAACTAAGCCCTCACTACTGCAAGATTATCCTTTGACCACCACCACTCCCATCCAATCACTCTCCACAGTGGCTCTTCCAAAGAATCCCTCCTCAAACATCCCATGACTCCCCCTTCTCCACTCTCTCAGCTCAGAACCTTGCATCATATTTTACAGAAAAAAACAGAAGCCATTTACCATGAGCTCCACCTTCTCTTCTCTTTTCCATTGACTATCACACATCTAGATGCCTTCTGCTATCATGTTCTCCTTCACCCCTATCTCACATGAAGAGACTTACTCCTTACCAATGCTCACCTTCTCTACATTTCCTCAACCTACCATTTCACCCCATCTCCTTCAACAGATTGCTTCCTCTCTATCACTTATATTCAATCTCTCTCTGTGTCTCTTGGTATCTTCCCTAATGCATATAAACATGCCATGTATGAAGTGAATTACGTTATGAAAAACTCCAGTGTCAAAATTAATTCAGACTAAATCACCCCCATTACAACTGCCAATAACATCCGTATCCCTATCAAAGGTCATCTGATACAGGATTAAGCTCAAAACCAATGGAGATGATATTGAGCTGATTCCTGTCTATGATGTATCTTTTGCCCATCTATGAGAATAAATCTTGGAAGAATAAACCAAGGAAAAGGACTTATCAGTCTAAGAATATTTGTTCATTTTGAAGGAAAATTGTAAAACAAATATCACAGATTTGACTAAGGATTTACCCCTGTTATATCACATATGAAGATGAATACTTGTCTAGGTGCACAAGTTTTGTAAAAATCTTTCACTAAACAAATTTTTTGAATAACACAGGATTCAAAGTCAGACAGTAAGTGAGGGTACTATTGTAATCATTATACTTGGTAGTCAATTTGAGTTTCTCCTCTGGCACTTTTAACTCCAATTCTAGTGGCCCTACTACTGGACCACATTCACTATTTTCCTTCAACAAATAAGAAAGCATTCCATTCTGAACAAAACTCTGTTTCTCTCTCTCTCTCTCTCTCTCTCTCTCTCTCTCTCTCTCTCTCTCTCTCTCTCTCTCTCTCTCTCTCTCATCACTGCCAGGCTTTTCTAATGTATGCTCTCCATCTGCTCTCTCGAATTCCCTCTCCACCCAGCCATACTTAGATCCCTAATTGAGATCCACAGGCTCATAGTCAGTAATTAGACCTGAAACGGACCCCAAAAGCCACTTTATCCAACCCCTCCTTTGATAGCCATAGAATCCAAATTATGAGACATAATAGGAGAACCCAAAGAAAAAAAAAACCGTTGACAGGGGAAGCTGGAGAATAAGGTATTGGACCGCTTTCTAAGGTCAAAGCTAGGTAAAATTCTTCATCCTTGCCAGGCTTGGAGGGCAACAGCTGAGATGAACCAGATGGGAAGACTGGAGAGGACTTAGAAAAGTCCTTCCCCTTCCCTTCATCAAATCTGAATAAAGACTGATAAAGAAGGGTTAGAGTGGGAACTTCATGTCAATGACTGGGCCAACAGTAATACATATTGCTTCCTTTGTTCTAATATCTGTATTCTGCCTTCTCCTCCTGATAATCCTGCTTTTGTAAGAGCCCCCCTCCTCCCATAGCTCAGAGAAAATGTTTATAGACATCAAGAATAAGAGTCATTTTGTATCTATACATGAAACTGGGTTTCCATTACTCAATGCAAGTCTCTAAGTATGCCTAGTATAAAAGAGACAAATATTTTGAGGGTTTTGCTTATGTTTGTTTGTTTTTCTCTCTAAGGTAATTCAGAAATGCATTCAAATGGAAGAATGTCATTTGCCTGGCAATAAGTTTTGCTTGTGGTCGGTTTTAAATTGATACTATTATGACAATATTATACTTGATTTCTTCCATTATAATTTTGGAAAGCATCGTAAAAGAAATACTATTAATTTGAGAGAATGATTCCTGCAAGTTATCACAAAGCCTTTCTTGGAGTTTAGCTCCTGTTTGGATCTGAATGCATTGTAGTTCAAGTTTGTTCTTAATGCACAAAGGGTTATGCTCTGCTCTATGTACTTGGGAATAACTGTGAAATCTTTTTATCTGGATGCCCATGTTCTCTCCCTACCTCCATCACTCAGCAACCTCGCATTCTTTTATCCCTACTACCTAATCAAAATCCCGGTACCAATTTTCTACAACCCTCTATCCTCCTCCTGCCCTTCCCCACTATGTCACTGCCATTCCTTTCTCAGTTCAGTTCATTGTCTAGTTCACAGTCTTACTCTCCTCCCCATCTCCACCCCTCATACTTTGTGACTTCCATACACACATACATACATTCATACACACGCATACATTTACACACACATATATGCACACACATACATATACGCATATAATATATATGTACACACTTATACGTATGTGAGTGTGTATATGTATATATTTCTCTCAAACAACCGAATCACTCAGTTCCTCACTCTACTCAGTTTCCATGACCCACCGCACCTCAGCTATACACAAAGATGGTCTCACTCCTGATCTTGCCATCATCCACAAATACACCACCTCCATAGTCAAGAATTCGGAACTCTTCTTATCTTTCACCTCTCCTGTCTTCCCTTAAAAAGTACTACTCTTACTCCACACCATGACCTTTATTTCCTCAGTTCTCTCCAGGACCATTTCCCCTGCACTAGCTACACTCTCTCCATTTTAACCCCTTGGTGAACAACTCCAATCCTGAACTGTCCTTTTTCGAATGAATGTGGAGAAAATCAGGAAACTGTTCTGAGTCTACTACAAATGTGTTACTCAACCTCAACTAAGCCCTCACTACTGCTAGGTGATCCTTTGACCACCATCTCCCATCCACTCACTCTCCCTGTCTTCACAGTGGCTCTTCCAAAGTATCCCTCCTCAAACCTCCCTTGCCTCCCCCTTCTCCACCCTCTGAACTCAGAACCTTGTGTCATATTTTACAGAAAAATAAATAAAAGCCATTTGCCATGAGCTCTACTTTATCCTCTCTTTTCCACTGACTATCACACACTTATGCCTTCTTCTACTATTTTCTGCTTTGCTCCAATCGCACATGGAGAGACAAAGCTAACATTCTGTCTTCTCTCTATGTATCAGTCCATCCTATATCCTCCAACATCCTCCTCCAATTTATCCATTCTCTCATTTGACAGAGGACAAGGGGGGTGAGGTTACTTGCCTGATACGATTTAGCTGAAGGTAACTGCCTGAAACAGGATTTTAATTCAGGGTTACCTGATTCAAAGATTAGAGGTGCAGCCATGAAATCTTGCTAACCATTTTCCTTTCATCTCCCTCTCTATCACTTACCTTCAATTTCTCTCTGTGTCTCCTGGCACCTTCCCTAATGTCTATAAACATGGCATGTATGAAATGAACTTAATTATCAAATCCTCTATGATCAATATGAATTCAGACTAAATTGTCCCCCTTAAAATTGTCAGTTACCTTTTTATTTATTAATGGTCATCTGATACCAGATTAGACTGAAAACCAGTGGAGAAGATATTGTACTGCTTCCTGTCTATGATGTCCCTCTTGCCCGTTGATGAGAATAAATCTTGGAACAATAAAACAAGGAAAAGAGCTGATCATATTAATTGCATTTCTTCACTTTGAATAAAATTATAAAACAAATATCACAAGTTTGACTAAGACTTTGTCAGTGTTAAATCAGACATGAAGATGAATACATGTCTAGGTGCCAAAGCTTCTGAATATCTTTAACATGACTTATTTTTGAATACTTTAGGATTAAAAGTCAGATAGTGAGAGTACTACTGTGGTTATTGGTAGTCAGTCTGGGATTCTTATCTGGTGCTCTTGACTCCAGTTTCAGTGATCATTCTACTTGCTGGACCACATTCTCCATTTTCCTCTGACCAATCAGGAAACACTACATTCTGAAAAAAATACTCTCTCTCTCTCTCTCTCTCTCTCTCTCTCTCTCTCTCTCTCTCTCTCTCTCTCTCCTTCTCTCATCACTGCCAACATTTCTAATGCATGACCTCTATGTGCTGTCTCTAATTCACTCTCCAACAGTCAGTCTCAGGTCCTTTAATGAGGTCCACAAGCTCAAAGTCAGAAATTAAATAAGGAATGGACCTCACAGGAAAATTTATCCATCCTCTCATTTGACAGAGGACAAGGGGGGTGAGGTGACTTTCTGGATATGATTTAACCGAAGGTAAGTGTCTGAAACAGGATTTGAAATCAGGGCTACCTGATTCAAAGATTAGAGGTGTAGCCATGAAATCTTGCTTGCCCTTTTCCCTTCATCTCACTTGGTCTCTTCATATCTATAGGTGTTCTAAGCCTAGATGTGTAAGGGATACATTTCTTTTTGAAATTAAAAAAAAATAGTCAGGGAGCAGAACTAAGATGGTGGAGTAGAAAGATGCACATACTCTAACTCTTCCACCACAGCCCATTAAATACCTTTAAAGAACGACTCTCAACAAATTCTAGAGTAGCAGGAGGTACAGAACAACAGAGTGGAGGAGCCTTTCAGCTCAGGGTGATTTGGAAGACCCACAGAAAAAGTCTGTCAGACCGGATGTGGAGCAGAGCCCAACCCAGCCTTGACCACTTGGTAAAGGAGGATCTGAGTAGGCCTCGGGGGCAGAATTCCCAGCAGCAGCAGTTCACAGATCTCTCAACCCACAGGGGCCAAATGTTAGTTAGAGGGCTTTTTCAGCTGGCTGGGAAGGGAGCAGGGTCCCCCCCCCACACATACACACAGCTCTGGCCCAAGGTGGCAGCTGCAGAGGCCTCAGTGTGTGGCAGCACCTCCCAGGACAGGCAGCAGTTGATATCCATTGTTGGAGGCCTCCTTGTAAAGCCCCTGTAAGAACTGAGCAGGTGATCTGAATCTCAGCCCTGAGGCTCCATAGAAGAACTGGAGGCGAGGCTGTTATGGAGAGGAAATTCTACTACTCCAAGATTCTGGGCACAAAAGTTTCTGGTTGCTCCCAGATAAGTGTGCAGGCTTGATTGTGCCACCTTAGAGGAACTGAGACCTTACAGGTTCCCAGAGTATGCCCTATTCTTCACAAAGAACCCAAAAGTCAAGTAACTGATTGGGAAAATTCCCAAAAAAGTGGAAAAAAAGAAGAAGGGTACTTTCCTGGTGAACAGGTATCTTCTCCTATCCTTTCAGATGAGGAAGGACAAAGTTTAAGACATAAAAATCAAGGATTCTCTATCCCAAACATCCAAAATAAATATTCAATGGGCTCAGGCCATGGAAGAGCTCAAAAAGGATTTTGAAAATCAAGTAAGAGAGTGGGAGGAAAAATTGGGGAGAGAAATAAGGGACATGCAAGAAAATCATGAAAAGCTAGTCAACAGCTTGCTAAAGGAGACCCCCCCCCCCAAAAAATGCTGAAGAAAACAAC
>JAQQSK010013043.1:0-11630 GCA_028658325.1 Potorous gilbertii | reverse complement strand
GATCCTTTGTAGTGGAGCTGGGGTGGAGCTCCAGCCCACTCTGGGAGTCTCTGGCTGAGCTGCCTCAGCCTCTGCCGCAGCAGCCACCTCCCAGGGGGTCCGACTCCCGGAGATCCCCCGCTCCCCTCTCAGCCTGTCTCCCTCACTGACCTGTGCGTCTGTGTGTGGAGGGACCTTCGCGGCCGCCCGGAGATTCAGGTTCCTGCCGCCTGCTGGGCTCTGCTGGCTCCTCTCAGTGCCGCGTGGCCGGGGCGGGGGAGGGGAGCGCTCGGCCGGACATGACTCCGCTCCAGTGTGTCCGGGTTACCTTTGTGGTCGGTTCTTCAGGGCTCTCTGCAACGCAAATCTCCTTCACTGTGTTGCTGCGCGGCCTCGACTGCTCCAGAATTTGTCAGGAGTTCTTTTTACAGGAAATCTATGGGCTGTGGGTTCGGACCTAGCATAGGTGAGTCTTTCTACTCCGCCATCTTGGCTCCGCCAATTCTACCTTTTAAAGCATTCTTCTCCTCACTGAGGAGATTTTTTGGGCCTCTTTTTCCCTTTGGGTTTGTCAATTTTTAAAGATGTTCTTTTCTTCAGCATTTTTTTTGGGGGGGACTCCTTGAGTAATCTGTTGGTTTGCTTTTCATGATTTTCTTGCATTGCTCTTATTTCTTTTCCCAATTTTTCCTTCACTTCTCTAACTTGATTTTCAAAATCCTTTTTGAGCTTTTTCATGGCCTGAGACCATCGCATATTTTTTGGAGGTTTCGGATGTAGAAGACTTAACTTCAATGTCTTCCTCTGATGGTATGCTTTGTTCTTCCTCATATGAAAGGATGGAAGAAAACACCTTTTCAACAAGAAAACAACCTTCTATAGTCTTACTCTTTCCTTTTTGTTTGGCATTTTCCTAGCCAGTTACTTGACATTTGAATCCTTTGTCAAATGTAGGCTATACTCTAGGGACCTGTAATTTCTTAGATCATTCAAGTTGGCACAATCAAGGGAGAGGAGTTTACTCCTTTCCTGATCTGTGCTCTGGTCTGTGATCAACCACAAGCACTTTTTCCTCCTCTAGAAGTGTGAGTTAGATTCCCTTTACACAGCCATTGCCAGCTCCACCATCATTGCTCCTCTTCACCCCAGGACTGCCACTCAAACCTGAGACCCAGATCAATTGCTTGATTCCCCCAGGGTCTTTAGGCTGAGCACAAAAAAGTGGATGCTCTTACCACCCTGGGACCAGGGCTGAGGTCAGACCACATTTCCCTCTCACCCAGGTGAAAGAGCGTTCTTCTTGACTTTTCAAACTGTCTTTGGCATTTGTGTGTTGAGAAATCTGGGATCTGTAGCTGCTACATGTAATTCCATGCCCTGAAGCTTGCTCCAATCTTGTATGTGTTATGTGACTCATGATGGGCTATGTTCTGCTCCAAACCTGGTGCAATAGACCTTTCCTATCAGCCTTCCAGGCTGTCTTGGGCTGGAAATCTCTTTCACTCTACCATATTGTGGCTTCTATTGCTCTAGAATTTCTTTAGAGTCATTTTTTACTGATATTCTATGAGTTATGGGGGAAAGCTAGAGCAGGTAGTTCCTCTACTCTGCCATCTTGGCTCCCATTACAAACTATTTTCTTGGCCCTTCTACCTGAATCACAGAATCATAGGCCATAAGTAAAACACTGACATGAATCTTGGAGGTCAGTGTCTCATAGACCACTCAAAATCATCATGCCCAAAATGGAACTAATTATCTTCTCCTAGAATCTACTCTACTTCTTAAATTCCCATTTACCTTTGATAGAATCAGCTTTTCTCTGGGCAGATTTGCAACTCTGTACTTTTCCTTGAATCTTCATTCTCATCTTTCATATATAGTCATTTGTTTTATCTATTCTACCCATGAAGCTTCTCTTGTATCTATCTCCTCTTCAGTCAATCAACATCCTAGAACATGCCCTCATCACTTCTTGTTTGGACTTGTTCTGCCTCTAATTGGTCCTTTCTGCTTTCTAATTCATCTTCCACAGTTGAATTTTTTAAGTTGAATTTAAGTTGAATTTTCTAATGCATAGATCAGACAACATCATTCTCCCCTGCCCAAGAAATTTTAGTGATTTCTTATTATTTCTTCTCCTTGTTTTAGTGTTTTTTAAGATAAAATATAAACTCCTTTGACATTGAACACCTTCCAAAATCCAGATCCAACTTATCTTTCAAGACTAGTGGCACATTATTAGTGTTCATGTATATGTTATTTTCTCTATTAGAATGTAAATCCCTTAAAGGAAAAAAATATTTAATTTTTGTTTTTGTATCCTTTGTGAAGGATGATAGGTGACTCAATGACTAGATCACAGTATCTGGAATCAGAAATACCTAAGTTCAATTTCAACCTCAGATATTTAGCAGCTATGTGACTCTAGACAAATCACTTAACCTCTGTTTGCCTCAGTTTCTTCATCTGTAAAATTGGGATAATACCACCTATCTCATAGGGTTGTTTCTTTTTCTCAATCTGTATCTAGTAAAATGTCCAATGTATAATAGGTAGTGTTTGGTGCTTGCTTGTCTGACGGATGCTGATAGGCTACTTGTTCTTCCTTTTACAGGAAATTCTATTTCTCTGACTTTGCACAGGCTTAATATTAGGCCTACACCTACACCTCTCCTCATCTCTAAATCCTTAGATCTTTCAAGGTACATTCAAATATTTCCTTTAGTAAGAGCTCTTCATTGATTCTCCCAGTTGTAAGTACTTGCATATCTAACCTCAGTTTTCTTTACACATATTTTATATGTAATTGTATGTGTACTTCCCATCCCCGACCAGAAGGATGGAAGCTATTTGAACTTTTTTCACCTTTTTATGCCAATCATTGAGAATGGTGCCTAGTACATAATATAGTTATCCTTCCACATTGCAGGGACTAGGGGTGCTCTTAGAATCAAGAAAATCAATGTAAAAATTTTTGGCTCTCCCCTCATACCAGAGAAATATGATTTTTTTCTTTTTCTTTTATGGTATTTTTATGGTATCATATATAAAATTTTTGTTAAGTATTTGGTTATAGGCTCAATGTCATCTTCTGGTCTTCATATGTCACTTGTGGCTTCTACAAAACTACCCCAAAATTCTCATTTAATTTATTATGCCAGTCCTTGATACAGAAATCTTCCTTTTGTTATTTACTATATTATTAGGTAAAGAGAGATTATGGGCCTCTACTGACCTTCACAAATGCTAATTAATAAGGAATTATGAAAGAGAGGAAAATTATAATAAACTATTCTTAAACCTTTACACTATTCCTTTTTGGTCTTCCTATTTAGGCGTAGGCTTTATTAAACTCAGTGATATTAGCAATTCCTCAATAAATGAACCCAAGGAATAAATGAATTCCTCAATAAAATTATACTATATGTAGGGATAAATGCATTTTTCAGTGCAAAAAAAGTTTCTCTACCTCTCTCTGACCTCCACAGACCAGAGATCTCAATTTGTCAACATCAATTAATTACCTACCTAATAGTTTTTCGCTTCCTAGAATTGTGGCTTATTTTATCTTGAATTTTATTGAATTCTGAGTACAAAAATGTTCCCCCAAAATATAATTTCATATATATTGCATTAGTTATTCTTTAAGTCTTTCTTGTTTCATGACTTGAAATCAAAAACACTTTTAATTCCTTCTGTAAATGTTAATGCCCAGTCCTAAGTGGTATGTTCTTATATTCTCCTCTATTTAAATTACCTTATTCAACTATTTTCCCATGCAAAAACACACACATATTTAAGTCTGTATCCTATGCAAGAACTTGAAACCTCCATTGATGATGTTTATAAATGCAAAATAAATTATTATAATTTAGTTAACTTTCATTTTTACATATCTCAGCAAGACTTTACCTTTTATGCTAAAGGTCAATACTTCAAAGCTCAAATTATTAACATATAAATATTCTTGTTTTATATTCCCATTTTCTAATTAAGTAGGTCATCAAAACTTATTAATGATGATTTCTAAGGGGTGCATTAACTCTTCCAGAGCACTAATGAATAATATTATATTTTACTCTTTTAATAAACTGAATGATAACCTTGTTGCATCAAATAGTTAATATACTGAGGAATATTTACTTTAGGGTCTTTGGTATTTAGTTTAAATTTAAATAATAGGAGGGGCAGAGCTATGATGGCAGAGTATAAGCAGGGACTCACCCGAGCTCTTCCACAAATTCCTTCAGATACCTATAAAAAGTGAATCTGAACAAATTTTAGAGTAGCAGAATCCACTATGAAAGATAGTGTGACAAATTACTACTCCAGGACAGCCCAAAAGGTTGATGGGAAGGATCTGTTACAGCAGGGTGGGGGAGGAAAGAACATGCTCACTATGTCAGCTCAGATTCAGCCACAGTGCAATAGGAGCTGACCCAGGTGGATTGGATCACCAGAAGTTGTGTCAATTCCCAAATCTCTCAGCATAGAATCTGGAGGAGCTGGGTGAGAGAGAAGTGCAGGGTCTACTGCAGCAGCAGCTATTTTGGGGGCTATCAGTCCACAGACTAAATATTTGAAAGTCACTTACTTGAACCTCTAGGAGTCAAGATGGTGGAGTAAACTATAAGTGATCTCACCTTCCCTTGTTGACTTTGAAAAATCCAGAGAATATTGTCCCATTAAAAATTCTGGAATATTGGAGCCAGCAGAAAGGGTATAATAGTTTTCTATCTTGAGATGTGAAAGAGATTGTCTATAAGGGTCTCACTGTGACTGAAAGGGACCAGAACAGGACCAGAGGCATACCAGCAAGCTCCACCTCAGTGGACCATCAGGAGATCCTGAGCTGCAGGAGGGTGGACTCGGTGAGCACCAACACCAGGACACCAGGCATGCCTCAGCACAGCCAGGAAAATTGGGGAGATACCAGGGCAGATGGGGGTTCATTAGTCACTGACCCTGCCTGTGCTCTAACACAGCCCTAGGGGAGGAGACCTCCAGGCATCAGAGCACCCCTCCCCCATACTTCACACCATGAGCTTTGGTGTAACCCTGTAATTCAGATAGACTTCACCTGAACTTGGCCTTGGGACACACCAGCCAACTCAGCACCAGGTAAGTTGCAGCATTATATTGCTTCTAGCTGACAGAACCAGAGGCTGCAGCACACAAAACCAGTAACCAATCTCCTAGCTTTTAGTACTAGAAACATGAGACAGAGCCCCCTATAACCCTGAGGTAGAGATTCACTTTAAAAGCCAGGGAAAAAAAAAGCAATCACATGAGCAAGAAAAAATCTAAAAAGTAAAGACCATAGAATCTTATTATGGGGACAGGGAAATTCAAAATATGAATTCAGAAGAGGATAGCAATGCACTAATCTGAAACCTCAAAGGGGAAGATGAACTGATTTCAAGCCAAAAAGCATTCTTGGAAGAGCTCAAGATGGATTTTAAAAGTCAAATTAGAGAGTTAAAAGAACAATTGACCAATGATTTTAAAAAATACAACTGACACAATAAAAAAAAATAATTCATTGAAGGGAACAGCTCCTTAAAAAGTAAAATTGGCCAAATGGATAAGGAAGCACAAAAGCTAACTGGGGAAAATATCTCCTTAATAGGAAAAATTGGACAAATGGAAAAGGAGGTACAAAAGCTAATTGAAGAAAACAATACATTAAAAATTAGAATTGGTCAAGTAGAAGCTAATAACTATATGAAGCATCAAGAATCAGCCAAACAAAATCTAAAAATGAAAAAATAGAAGACAATGTAAAATATCTCATTGATAAAACAACTAACCTGGAAAATAAATCCAGGAGAGAAAATCTAAGAATTATTGGTCTACCAGAAAACCATGATGAAGAAAAGAGCCTGTACAGTACCTTTCAAGAAATCATCAAGGAAAACTGCCCTGTAGTCCTAGAACCAGAGGGCAAAATAGTCATCAAAAGAATCTCCTGATCACCTCCTAAAAGAAATCCCAAGTTGAAAATGTATATCGTAGTCAAATTCCAGAATTATCAGGTCAAGGAGAAAATTTAAGTAATCAGTGGTCTCAATGGTTCCTATGTCTTTCTTTGCCCTCAACCATGAAGTAGAGTTCTATATGAGAATCTCAAAAAATGAAAATTTGATTTCCTTAAGTCTAGGCAAATTGAATTTAAACCGACAAGGGAAATAATGTTTTTGTGTGCTTGTTTTGTTTTAAAGGGGACAAAAAAAGCACTACCAATCTCCAGGAGAATTCATTAATAACATTTTTTTGGTAATGGTATTTCAGTCAAAACATTTTTTTTGGTATCTTACTTTAAGTTTTCCTATGCTACTTTTAGTATATTAGTCAATGCTAGCTTAGTTTCCTATTCTAGTTTTAGTTAATTTCCCTTTGTAAGAGGATCGCTTGAAATGAACAACAAATTTCTATATAAGTTCAAAATTTTTTATCTGGCTTGAATAAATTCAATTCCCTTATAAAACCTATTTCCTGTGTGGAGAATGTGTGTGTGTGTGTGTGTGTATGTGTGTGTGTACTTATAAACACACACACACACACACACACACACACATATATATATATATATATATATATATGTGTATGTATAATATACATAAATAAATACAATAAATCCAGATGCTCTCTGAGTCACCTCATGTTTGGGGGGTAGCTAGATGTTTATAAGTTTAGAGTACTGGTCCTGGCATCAGGAAATTGTTGTTACTGTTCAGTTGTTTTTAGTCATGTCTGACACTTTGTGATTCCATTTGGGGCTTTCAGGGCAGAGACATAGGAATTGTTTGCCATTTCATTTACCAATTCATTTCACAGATGAGAAAATGGGGGCAAATAAGGTTAAGTAATTTGCTCAGGGTCATATGGTTTGTAAGTGTCTGTATCTGGATTGTGTAATTTCTATTTACCACAATTCCTCGTCTCTAAAAAGAGGATGCACTGGAGAAAGAAATGACAAACTAGTGTCTTTGCCAAGAAAACCCCATGGACAAACCCCACAGGGTCATGCAAAGTGGGACTAATTGAACAACAGCAACAAATGTATATGCAATTTATGAAAGAATATATATATATATAAGTATATATGCATGTATGTATATATGTATACACACAACAAATCTATTTATCTATATACATATGCCTATCTATGTGTGCATACAGATATATACACATGTATATGTAGGCTTAGTGTTAGAGATCAATATGCATATATCTATGTCCTTGTGTATATGTGTTTATATACACACATATGTAATATATGTTTGGATACATATATACACACACACAATACACATCTGTGGATGCATGGTTGTGTGTACAGAGGCTGCATCTGTGATTTCATTGATATAGGGAGCTCCTAGTAAAAACCTCACTGATGTAGGTGAGCAACTTGTCTTTCACCTACAATCTTAGAACATTGCCTGGGGCATTGAGATGCTCAGTAACTTGGCCAAGGTCACAGAACATGTATGTCTCAGAAGTAGAACTTGAAATTAGCTCTAGTAATTAGGTCTTTCTGGCTTTGGGGACAGGTTTCTATACACTAACACTGTCAAGCTGACTTTCACTGAACCTAAAACTGAATATTATTCCAATAGAAGTTTTGCCAAATTTATATGTAGAGGAAAAGATTATCCCTTGAAGCTTTATTCTAGCTACATATTTTAGCAACATGATTATGTAATAGGTATTTGGACAATGACTCACACTGTGGAATTTGTAGTTCAGAGGAACAAATATTGCCTCTCCTTTCTATTAGTGATTTTGACTGGCCAACTCTGTCTCCCCTGAGACACCACTCAGTGTTGCTCATAGAATGTTTGAACTATAAGGACAATATAAGGTTTATTGTGTATTGTGATTACCAACTTTTTTGAAATGATTGTGAAAACCTTTGTAATTTGTCAAGTATTTTTTTACCTTAAAAACTTTAAGGATTCATGTCTTCATCAGAGAGGGTGAGGATTCCCTCTGAGAGAGTATAATAATTCTAGGATGTTAAAAGCAGTTCCTGAATCAGAGAGAGAATAGAGAAAACCCATTGCCCAGTCTGAAGAAAAGGACACATGACAAGGGTTCAGAATCCTCTAATCAGCGCATCTTTCACTTCTCAGACTTTCTTCAGGGAGATTATTCTCCTGGGGAAGAGTTCCCCAATACATAACAGCTTTCAAGGGTGAACTAGAAGGTAATATGAATGACAGCAGCGAATTTGTGATCACAGTCAAGGAGTAGGATCCCAAGTTTGAGAAAATCTTTGTAGAAAGCCCTTTTTGACCTTCAAATACCTAAAAGCAACCTATAGCATCAAAGAGCAACAGAAGATACTGTTGCTGCTTTATTAGTTGTATGGGAGGGTCCTGAGGACCTAACATAGCCTGGGTAAGTTCTTCTAAGTTGTCCATTATCTGGAAAGTCACTGATTCATCACATATCACCACATTTAGGTGTCTGCACTTTTCTTCGTATAGGAATTGGTGCATTCTCACATATTCTCCTTTAATCAGTTTTTGCCACTGAACTGGTCTTTAAAGCATGAAGTCCCTTTAATTTCTTTCTCAGAGGAGGGACAGTGTCTTGGAGTTTCTCTTTGTAGTTCTGATAAACCTCTTCAGCAGGGGAGGGATGTGGGCCACATCTTCTTGAGCTTCAATATACACTATACAGAGGGATGCATGATGCTGGTACTATTGACAAGGGCTTTGTCCCACAGAATTCTGCAAATTTTGGGTGTTGAGCTTCTTGCAAATGGTAGCCAATTTTAAGAGGTATACATTTAGACCAAGGAAATAATGGGAGACTTCTCTGCAGTCAAGGCAGAAGAAATGTGTGGCACTAGTTTTCTAGTTATTGGTCAGATTAAACTGGTGGAAAATGTATCCACAGTTGAGGGTGATAGGAATTGAAAGGAATGTCAAAAAGATGCTGCAAAGGGTCTCCTGCTAGAAATTAGTACAAAAAGATCCTTTTTCCTTTTCTTGAGGGCTTTCTTCAGCTTGGATCACTTTGACTTCGAGTCAAGAACTCTCTTCAGGCAGTAGTTCTTTCTCTGGAGATCTCAAAGTCGTTCCATGGCTTCTAGTTTGCTCCAACACCTCAAATCCAGAAGCTCAGAATGTTTTCTTGTCCATGGTGTTTCTAATGCTTAAGATGATTTGCAAACCTCAAAGAACAGCAAATTATTTATTTATTTATTCATTCACTCATTCATTCATTTGTTCAGTCATTCATTAATTCATTCTTTTGTTTATTTATTTGCCCTATATGGAAAAGCTAGGACTTCTGTGAAGAGCTCATAGTGGGGCAAATTTTAGGAGAGAGTTACTAACAATAGATATTATCCAGAATTAGAATGAGACATCTAATTTGATATCAAGTCTCTCTTTATTGGATGTTTTCATGTAGAATCTAGATGCCTTTCTATTGACCATTATAGTATAGAGGTTGTAACAGATCACCTCTGAAATTCCCTGAAACCCTACCATTCAATGGTGCTATCACTGATTAAAAAAATTAGCCTGTGCCAAGCTGCTTGATTTCATTGTTGAAGTTTATCCAAAAGAAAATACAAACATCACCCTCTGTGTCATATGTGTATTGATATACTGATTTTGTATTAGCTTGTAATTATCGCCAATATAACCTGGAAATGAGACTTTGTATTAGAGACAGCAAGATCTTGTTTTTTTTTTTTCCTGAAGTGGATAATTCCTTTCAGTCTTGATAATTATGCATGGATGAAAATGCAATTGATGCTTCACCTGTCTGCTGGATTAATTTTAGAAAGACATTTAATTGCAAGGTCTTTGAGTTCCAAACGTGTCTTAATTTTCATTTTATATGACTATCATAGACAGGAGGCATTTAATAAATGTTTGTTGAATTGCTATACACAAGTTAGACTTTAACCTTCATTCTAGTCATTAACACAAAAAAGAAGGGAGTGTAAAACAATGCATATAGGAGCTTAAAGGACATTAATTCAGAAATTAAATCATATATTATTGTATCTTTCAGGGAACAGAGTATATTTGCATTATTTGATTAAAGCAAATTATTTGAGGAAGGCCTTCAATTGCTACCATTCTTGTGTTTGGTTTACTACTTCATAGGTGATGTTATACATTGAATGTATTACGGATTATAAAGGTGTGTGTTTATGTATATATATATATATATATATATATATATATACACACATATATATGTACACACAGATATATATATATATGCACACATATATATGTACACACACATAAATGCATATGTGTGTATGTTTTGAAAGCTATTGATACTCCCAAAACCTTAGATCATTTTATTCCTCTATCCTCAGTTTTCTCATATATTGATAGAAAATATTCTACATGATTTCCAGGTTGCCTGCAACTCTAAAGTCCTATAGTTCTTTCATACCTTTTGAGTAAATAAATGTGGTCTTGGGGTTTCACTATGAAGCTTATTTCTACTCCCCATCTTTTAAAAAATCAGTCGCTAAAACTTTAGTAAATGCCTACTTTTTGAGCTCCTCCATGGCCTGAGCCCATGGGATATCGATTTCAGATATTTGGGATACAGAGGCTTTGACTCCTATGTCTTTACCTCGTGGTAAGCAGATCTCTTCCTCGTCAGAGAGGAATGGCGGAATCATCTTCTCAAGAAAATAACCTTCTATGGTCTTAGTTTCTTTCCCTTTTCTGGGCATTTTCCCAGCCAGTTACTTGACTTCTGAGAGTTCTCTCCACCCCCGGCCTAGATCTGCCCAGCTAGTGCTTGGGGTCTGAGATTCAAATGCTGCTCCCCAGCCTCAGGGCTTTTGGCGGCAGGCCTGACTGCTCTTCAAGGGAAGCTTATCTGCTGGTGCTCAGGTGGAGCAGGGCCGCTTCTCAGGCTCAGTTCCCTCAGGGGGTTTATGCTGAGACCTTTTGTAATGGAGCTGCTGCTGAGCTCCTGACTGCTCTGGGAGCCTCTGGCTGCAGCCTCTGCCTCTGCTGCAGCAACTGCCTCCCGAGGGGGTCGGAGTCCCAAAGATACCCCTCTCAGCCTGTCTCTCTCACTGACCTGTGTGTCTGTGGGTGGAGGGACCTTCCCGGCCAGCAGAGATTTTGGTCCCTGAAGCTTGCTGGAGTCTGCCCGCTCCTCTCAGTGCCGCGTGGCCAGGGCAGGGCAGGGGAGGGCTCCGCTCCCGTCTGGGGCGCGATGGACCCCTGGGATCAGCTTTTCAGGGCTCTCTGCAACAGAAATCTCCTTCACTGTGTTGCTGTGTGGCTTCGACTGTTCCAGAATTTGTCAGGAGTTCTTTTTACAGGAGATTCATGGGCTGTGGGTTTAGAGCTAGTAAAAGTGAGTCTTTCTACTCCGCCATATTGGCTCCGCCCCCGGGATCATATCTTAAAAGTAATTAAGGTAAATGGTGAGAGAGAAATGTAGTGGGAGGAGAGAGGGTGAAATGGAATGGGATAAATTATCTCTCATAAAAGAGGCAGGCAGGAGTTTTCTTAGTGGAGGGAAAAAGAGGAGAGCTGAGAAAAAGAAAACATGAAGTTTACTCTCATCACAATTGACTAAAGGAAGGAATAAAATCCACAATCATTTTGGTATGAAAACCTATCTTACAATACAGGAAAGTG
>JAQQSK010013042.1:0-11631 GCA_028658325.1 Potorous gilbertii | reverse complement strand
AAGTCTGCCCAGCTAGTGCTTGGGGTCTGAGATTCAAATACTGCTCCCCAGCCTCAGGGTTTTGGCAGCTGGCTGCTATTCAGGGTGAGATTAAATCAGATTCTCAGGTGGGGGCAGGGCCACCTCCCAGGCTCGTTTCCCTCACGGGGTTTCTGCAGAGACCTTCTTTAATGGAACTGCTGCTGAGCTTCTGCCTGCTCCTGGAGCCTCTGGCCACCTGCTGCCTCTGCCACTGCTTATGTCGCTGCCAGTGCCTCTGCCGCTGCCTCCTGAGGGGGGCTGAGTCCCGGAGACACCCTGCTCCCCTCTCAGCCTGTCCAGACCTCTGTCTCACTGACCTGTGCGTTTGTGGGTGGAGGGACCTTCATGGCTGCTGGAGATTCCATCCCTGAAGCCTGCTCAGATCTGCTCATTCCTCTCAGTGCCGCGTGGCCAGGGCAGGGCAGGGCTTTGCTCCCATCTGGTGCGTGATGGACCTTTGGGATCGGTTTTGCAGGGCTCTCTGGAACGGAAATCTCCTTCACTGTGCTGCTGTGTGGCTTCCACTGTTCCAGAATTTGTTGGGAGTTCTTTTTAGAGGAAATCCATGGGCTGTGGCTTTGGAGCTAGCATATGTGAGTCTTTCTACTCTGCCATCTTGGCTCCGTCCCCAACTTCATTTTCTTAAAGCTCCCATTTCCCATTCTAGCAAACCTTACTTCTGAACACAGAATTTCAGCATGATAAGAGAGCACTCATATCCCACATTTTCCTACTTTTCTCAGTTTACCCAAATTACACTGCTTCTGACCATTCAATCTCTTAATCTTTACCTGCCTACCTGGGTTCACAATGATTCCAAAGAGTCCTGGGGAAATTAGCAATCTGAAGAGGGGAAGCTTACCTTTGGATGTTTGGGCCTTTGAAAGCTTAACCCTTTGGATATTTGGGTCTTTGAAAGCTAATGGCAGTACCTCCCATTATCCATAAAGAGTTTCCCTTCTTCCAATATCAGTGATCCCGGACAAGCACCCAAATGGTAAGAAACATGATAATGGGGATAACAGGACTTCCCCGGCAGGGTCAAGGAGTTAACCTATACTATCTTCCACTTTCCATTGTTTCCCTAGTAGTATGTCCTTAGGAAGATCCACATGATATGCCCTTAACAAAGCTATGAGGATCACAAGAGTTTCCAGCGAGGGTCAGGGAATTAGACCAGGACAAGCTACCACTGCCCATTTCTTCCCTTCCCAGAGTGTCCTGTGGAAGACCCATGTGATAAACCCATTCTCACTCAATGAATTCAGAGACAGAGTGGGAAGAGCAAGACATTTATTTTTACACTTCTTTAGAGGAAGCAGGTGTGGTCTTGCTAGGAACATCCATCTTGATACAGAAGTAGGAGTGAGGTTATGCCTTTCTGTCTTTCCTATTAGAGTTAAGGTTAATTCAAATGCCTTACTTTAGTTTCCCACATTGTTTTCTTATGTAGATTACAAAACCATGGTAGTGAGGATACTTGTGACCAGGGCATGACCTCTAAGGTCCAAGCCGTTTGTCACATCCCCACCCTTCTAATTTTTCCCTGAGATCAAGATGTGTTTGACCATCATCCTTACAAAGAAGGTTATGCATACTTACCTTATCACAAGTTCCCATTAGGCTAGGAGTTTTGCTATTTTTCAACAACGTTTGTGGAAGAAAAACAAGAGCAAAAGCAGTATCCCTTCTTACAAAGTCATGGGTCTCACTCTCCTCCAGTCATTGAAGTTCAATAGCAAGATATAGGTCAGGATTAGTGGCATGGCCCAGGATACCATGTGAGACCTTGGACTTTTTAAGTTAAGGTGTTTCTCAGGTTTCAGTTTGTTTGAGGTAGCACTCACTAATTTATTTTATTTTATCATTTAAATATCTTATTTATTTATTTTTATTTTTCAACATTGACTTTCATAGGTTTTAAATTTTCTCCCCTTCCCTCCCCCCTCCCACCTATGGAATAAGTGAAGGCAAGGTAAGAACTAAGGCAAAGATGGCCTAGTTTGCCTTCACAAAAGAATCAGTCTGGGAGGGGAAGATTCTCAGTGTTACTAGCCAGAACAGAAACAATTGCTATTTGCATTCACTCTGAGCCATCAATCTCCATCAAAAAAAAAAAAATTGATCAAGTGAGGCTTGTGCTGGCGACTATTATTGGCCAGTCAGTGAGAACCAGAATGATTTGAGTTTGAAGGCACGGTATGCAACTTCATTTGAATCCCAGTGGGCTCTATCCAAGCCTGTTTTTTCAGAACTCTATACTCAAATAATCATGACTGCAAACTACATGAGACAGAAGACTTAAAATAGAATAACTAAGGAGGGAAGGAAAAAATACTCTATCCCCCAAATCCCAAAATATCTTGGGAAGTACAGGCAATCAAAATTTATATTTCTTTAGGCAGAGCACCCACGTGTAAAAAGAAAAAGAGGAAGAAGACAAGAAGGAGTAGAAGGCTGAGGTTGAAGAGGAAACACTGCTGATTCACAGGCTAGCACTCTCCATTGAATCACCAATTGTCTCTGGAATTAAAACTGGCGTATTGGATCCCCAGGGTGGGGCAGGTATTACTGCTCAGAGGTTGTTGTTCATCCTTCATTCTCAGATAAAACCAATGATATCAAGAAGGTAATGCCTTGACTTGCAAGTGAGTTGGATTTAAGTGAGGCAGAGCTGTGCAAAGTCATCAACCTCATTCTCTCTTCCAGAGACATTGTAGTCCAATTCAAAGATAGGATAACTAGTGATGGCCCCTTTATTCTCTTTATGTTTGTTCCATATATACATGTGTATATATACTTAATATTTGCCTAAGTAGAATATAAGTCCCTTTAGAGTGCCATGTCTCATTCTTTGTATTTGTATCTCTAGCATCTGGAACATAATAAATAATTAATTGATGCTGATGTATTGATTGGACACAATATGGTCTTGAGGATAGTTGGTTATATGTTCAGTTTGAGAAACAATTGTTAAACAAGACTGCAATATAGATTGTGAGAAAAGTATTACTATTAACCAAATTTAGGGGGCAAGTAATTTGGAAAGTTTGTTGAAAGTTTTTAAGTGCTGGCTTGAAAAATTTGTGGTTTTTTGGGTTTTTTTTTTCCATAAAGGCAAGAGTCATCTTTTGACTTTTGAATAGGGGAGAGACATAGTCAACTCTTTATTTTAAGAATATTAGTTTGGCAACAGAATGGAAGAAGGTTTGGATTAGGGAAAGACTAGATGGAAGGATACCAAGTAGGGGGCTGTTGCAATGATCTACATGAGAAGTAAAGAAAGCCTAGTGTAGTGTCCATATGAGTGAAGAGGAGATAAACATGAAAACAAAAAACAGTATAGTTAATAAGGAACTTAATATGAATAAATGCAACATCATACCTTTAAGTTAAAATAATCAACTAAAATGACCAGGGAACAGTTAGTGAAATAGAAAAAAAAATCACCTTGCCTTTTTTTCCCTTTTTTTTTATGGAATAAATGTTCAATTAAATTCTTTTCTACAATTATTGAAAACTCAGATTCAATATTTGGCTACATTAGGAGAGTATAGAAATGAGGCCTTTATCAGTGACACTGGTTGTAAAAAATTCTTTCCCAGTTTCCTGCTTCCTCCTAATCTTAAAGAAAACTGGGAAAGAATTTTTACACCCAGTATCTCTGATAAAGGTCTCATTTCTAAAATATATAGAGAACTGAGTCAAGTTTATAAGAATATGAGTCATTCCCCAATTGGCAGATGGTCAAAAAATAGGAACAGTTTTCAGAGGAAGAAATTAAAGACATGTATAGTCATATTAAAAAAAAAAACTAAATCACTATTTATTAGAGAGATACAAATCAAAACAGCTCTGAGATATCACATCACACTTATCAGATTGGCTAACATGACAAAATAGGAAAATGATAAAAGCTGGAGAAGATGTGGGGAAACAGGAACACTAATGCATTGTTGGTGCAGTTGTGAACTGATCTAACCATTTTGGAGAGCAGTTTGGAACTATGCCCAAAGGGCTATAAAAATGTACATAACAATACCCAGCAATACCATTTTAAAGGCTGTATCCCAAAGAAATCATAAAAATGGAAAAAGGACTCACATGTACAAAAATATTTATAGCAGCTCTTTTTGTGGTGGCAAAGAATTGTAAATTGAGGGGATGCCCATCAAATGGAGAATGGCTGAACAAGCCTTGGTATTGTGTTATAAGAAATGATGCTAGCAGCCTTCAGAAAAACCAGGGAAGACTTATATGAAATGATGCTGAATGAGAGAGGAGAGTTTTGTACACATTTGTACAGCCACATTGTGCAATGAACAACTTTGATAGATTTGGTTCTTCTCGGCAATGCAGGATTCCAAGACAACTCCAAAAGGCTCATGATGGAAAATGCTATCCATACACAAAGAAAGAAAAACAGAATTTGAATGCAGATCAAGACATACTATTTGCTCTCTCTCTCATTTTTGTTTTGTTTCTTCTTTTTTTGTAGTTCATTCCATGGGTTATAATTCTTTTTTTTTTAGATATGACTAATATGAAAATATGTTTAATATGAATGCATATGTAGAGTCTATATCAGATTGCATGCCATCTTGGGGAGGAGGGGAAGAAGGGGAGAAAATTTAAAACTCAAAAGCTTGTGGAAATGAATGTTGTAAACTAAAAATAAATAAATTTTAAAACATTTTTTTTAAGTGAGCATAGAGTCCATAAAGAAATATATAGTGAGATTACATCTGGAGTGTTATATTCAATTCTGGCCACGATATTTTTAGCTGATCAGAAGCTGAAGAGGAAAATTTAGACTTAATATAGGATAACACTGACAAAGAGATGTCAGTTAGTTTAAGGAGATAGATGGGCAGGAACATAGGTTCTGGATGTTAGAGAAGGGAACATAGGTGGATGAGCTCCAGACTCAGGAAACTGAGCTTAAAATATAAGTTATTTTCTGTTATTTAGTCATTCAGTCATGTCTGAATCTCCATAACCCAATTTTGGGGGTTTCTTGGCAAAGATATTGAAGTGGTTTGTCATTTCCTTCTCTATAAAGTTACTACTATGTAATATTTTAGTAGTGAATTGCAAATTATTTTTACTTTTTACCCATTGTGTAATTAATTTTGCCCTCAATTTCTTCTCAAAAATTTTATCATCTTCCCAATTTTGTTGGTCTCAAAAGAAAACATTTAAATTTTAAATCAAGCTACATTTCATGCAAGAAATATACATCTAAAATGCACAGAAAAACTAACAAGACTGATGATTTACCACTTCTAATGAGGTCTATACTCCTATCTCATTTTGCAACTTTACTTTCATAAAATAACAGAAGTCACTGACAAAAAAACCTAACTCCTCCCTTTCACTTTACCCATTCATTCCCAAAGTCATGTCAGCGAAATATATAATCTCATCATTCAAGTGCCAATACCACTTTGACCTCAGGATATATAGTCAAGTAAAAAAAAAATAGTGCCTACCATATAAGTGACAAACCTACTCTCATTCTACTAAAGGTAGTTGTCAGCAAAGATTTATGAAGTGACAACAATGTGCCCATCAGTCTATTTAGCACCTGAAGATTGCTCCTTGAATGTCTGTTTCCCTCTGCTAACACAGAAGACTAGGCCCCTAAACCTCATGCTTTCAGGTATTCATCAATACTACATCTCAGGCAGAGTTCTTTCTGTCTCCGGGTATCTGGTGCATCTCTAGCAGTTCATATATTGCTGACCTGAACTCCAGCATCTGAGGGGAGGAAAGAAATGTTGCCTCCTTTGTCATTCACCTGGTGAGTGACCAACCAATCCTTCATATGTCTGCTTTACTATTCTGAGGTACTTCTCTTAATTGACTCCTAAACATGGAACTAGGGTATAATTTTATGAAAAAGTACCAAAATAAGAGTCAGATCCCTTGATTTTTTAACACCTCACCTAGAGTGACTAAAAATTACATTTTTGGTAATAACGTTATCTTCATGGTTCCAGGTAATTCCTATCAATAAAGTAGTCCATGAATAAGATGAGCTAGCCAAAGTAAGTGATATATTTACTAAATTTTCTGAATTACAAAAGGCTGCTTTGGACAGTAGTGTAGTATCTTTTCCCAAAGGTATTCAAGTAGATGTTTCATGGATATCTATTGAGAGTATTATACATAGAATTTGTACATGGAATAATTAATAGGAAGGTCAGATTAGATTACTTATGAAGTCGCCTGATAACTCTGAGGTTCTGTGAAAACATAAATAACCAAATCAATTAGTTTTATATCAGAATTGCAAATGTAGATACATACAAGTAAAGATTCCAGTAAAGATTCAAAATATGAGTAAATATATCTTTTGAATAATTTACAGGGATAAATGATGTCTTCTACTACAACTTCTCCATTTTATTGGTGATAAATACTGAGGTGTAGAAAAAAGAATTAACTTCTCTAAGATCAAACAGTTCATGCTAGAAAATCTTTTACTAAGTTTTTTCTGACTCAGAGGTCAATGTCATAATCATCTAACTATCCAAAATAGCGTCTTTGCAGAGTTACACAAATTGCCCCACATTTTCTAATCAAAACTGTAATGCTGTGCAAATTTATTTAAATATTTGAGACAAGAATAAAAGTGATCCAAAAGACTTGATTTTGTTCAATATGAATAGGAAAATTTTGTATTTTACCAAAACAGTTAAAATCAATTCATACATATGTATGTACAAAATTTTTAAAGTATCTTAAAATTATGCTTGAACTTATTGCCACTGTGAGCACCTGTGTGCGGATTGTTTACTTTTCCTTTTCCAATTTTCATTTGTAAAGTGTTTGCCCTTTAGGTAAATGATTTATTGGTTTCTTGGGAGATTAATATGAATGGATTGATTCTGGAGCAGTTGCATAGAGCAGGAAATATTGAAAGCCTGTCTAATACCCATAGATAATGTTCATAAAAGAGTGACTATCCTTTTCCATAGAAAGTAGCATACATTGAGATCACTAGCTTTAATTCTCCTCACTTCAGTAACAAGTAATGTTACTTCTATCTGCTGGTTTTTCAGAGATCTAAATGAAATATTTAGTCATCATAGTCCAATGCAGAAACCTCTGTATGATAAAAAAAAAAATCCTCTGCAACAATTGGTCTTAATTAGTACTCTTCTTAGCATTCAACAAAGCGCAAGTAATACAGACTCAATTCTTCTCCCCTTTCAGAGGCGATTGCTCCAGTTCAAAGATGATTAATTTTGTCAACACAATACTCACAACTACAATTTCTCAGTTCCACACCTTGAACCTGGCACTTTTTTTGAACAGTAAAATAGGTACACATAGAGTTTCTGAAACTCTGGTATTTGGGGAATGAATTGCTTGTTCTAGGATTTAGGCTATTTGAAATAACTGTCACATCCATCATTCTAATTGTTACCACATGTACACAGTTCTTTATCACCTAATTCTGACTTATGATTGATCTGCTAGTTTCTCTTCTCTTTGTCCAATACATTCAATCACCATCACCAGGCTAAGATTCCTAAAGCTACTTTCATCATATCCCCACCTTGCTCAAAATCTTCTAATGGCTCATCAGTCTATCCAAAGCTCCCCATGACCTAGTACCACCTCATCATGAACTTATTATCCTCTAAAAGTCCCTTACAACTCTAAATATATAGTTCTGTAATCCAGTGATTTATCCAATTTTAACTCCACTCTTTCCTCAACATGGTCTTTGCACTCTTATTAGACTTATTTCCTCACTATTTCTTGAATATGTCAGTTATTTGTTACTCCAAATCTTGGCTCATTGTTTCTCACTTCAGAAATGCTCTTCAAATTTCCTTATGCCTATCTAATTCCTACTTATCCTTACAGGTCCTCCATAAGTCACTCCTCTTCCTCGAGGACTTTTTCAGTACATAGTGATTCTCTGAAATAATTTAACACTAACTTTCTATACTAGTATAAAAGAAAGGAATATATTAAAACTAAAATGAGAGTTATCCAGTTTACTTAGTACCAAAGAAAATAGTTCAAATAAAACACAAGAGATGGTTTTCCAAGGTTTACAAAACAAACTATTTAAACATAAAAACCACAAAGAATATGTTGTTGCTTTTAAATTAGTATGACTATTGTAATTAGGTAAGGTGAGCATCTAGAATTTCTGATTGGGTAGTTGGGGAACAGTATTTCAAGAGAATGTTGTACTACAGAAATATTTTGTGAATAGCAACCTTCAAGGTTGCTATTATTTATGAATAGCAACCTTTAAGGTTGTTATTGAATTGTTTCAGTCATGTCTGACTCTCCATGATCTCATTTGAGGTTTTATTGGCAAAGATACCAGAGTGATTTGACATTTCCTTCTCCAGATCATTTTACAGGTGAGGAAGTGGGGAAAATAGAGTTAAGCAATTTTCCCAGGTTCACACAGCTATTAAGTGCCTGAGGCCACATTTGAACTCAAGCCTTCCTGACTTCAGGCATGGTATTCAATAAACTGTGGCACTTAGCTGCCCAACCTTCAAGGCAGGGAGTGGAAAATGGAGATTGGGGACTAAAAGGACTCACTATTGTTAATCCTCTTCAGCACTCCTTTTGCCATAATCCAACAGTGCTTTACACTGTAAGTTTATTGAGGACAAGAATCATATCTTACATTCCCTTTGTATTGATCTTAGTTTGCTGTACACCTGGAAAGTTTAAGATATTTATCTATTTCAGTTTTTTCAAGAGTTTTTCACCAACATGAACACTTCATCAACTGATACAGAATGCAGCCACCTGAAACTTGGTAGGTAAGAATTGAGAGGAATGAAAAATTTAGTACCCAAACATCAGCCTCTATGGAATTTCTATGTTCTCTGAAACACCTAAGAGCTCCCTCTTCTCACTTTTTCTCACCTCACATCACTCAGATGCCTTAACCAATTACATCTTCCTTTACGCCTTTCTCACAAGATGACTGTTCTCTTTGCCAAGGTGAACATCTCTGTGTTCCATCCTGTGACTGTTCCATCCTACCTTCTCCAACAAATTGCTCCCTTTGTCATCCCTACTCTTTCATCAACCTTCAGTCCTTCTTTATCTACTGACTGCTTCTCAATGCCTCTGCTGTCCACAATCCACCTCTTCCTCCTCAACAACAAGAAACAAACAACCCTCACTTGATGACTCTTTTGCTGCTAGCTATTATTTTATATATGTACACACACATATATATACATTTATTTGTACTCATATGTGTATATATGTATATGTGTGTGTATATATATAATATATACATATATTTATATTCTTCTCTTTTGATAGTAAAGTCTTTTAAAAATGTCTCCACAATTGGTTCTTTCACTTCATTTTACCCTTACTCTCTCACTCTCTTCCTCTGCAGTCTGACTTCCAACCTCATCATTCAACTGAAATTTCTCTTTCGAAAATTACAATTTTCTCTTAATTATCAAATCTAGTTGTCTTTTCTCAGTCTTTAACCTTCTTGAGTTCTCTGCCGTCTTATACCATTTATTACCTTTTTCTCCTTAACATTCCCTTCTCTCTGCCTTTTCATGACACTGTTCTCTCTTCTTTCTCCTCCTACTTCTCAGACCACTTTGTTGTCCTTGCTGGATTTCAATTCAGTGATGCTCATTTATATATGTCTCTGAAGAGTCTCTCCTAAGATCCCTTCTCTTCTTCTTCTATACTGCTTTACTTGGTGATCTCATCAACTTCCAGTCCAATTATCATCTCTATGTTAATGATTCTCATATCTGCATATCCAGTGCTAACTTCTCTCCTCACTTCTAGTCCCATGTATCTAACTGACTATTAGACATATGAAACTGGATGTCCTATGATTATCTTAAATTCAACATGTACAAAATTAGACTCATTTTTTCCCCAAAACTTCTTCCCTCCTTCCAAAATTCCCTATTCATATCAAGAATACCACCATCCTCGATATCATACAGGCCTAAAACCTAACTATCATCTTTGAAGCCTTACTCTCTCACTCTTCATATCCAATATTTATCCAAATGCTATTAATTCTACTTTTGCAGCATTTCAGAGGGAGACAAAGACAGAGGGAGAATACATTGCACCGATTTCTTTCCTTCAGTGTACTTTATGATCTAGTTTCACTGCCTTACTATTTCTTGCACAAGATATTCCATCTCCAATTTCATGCCTTTTAATTGGCTCTCCCACTTACCTGGAATTCTCTCCTTCTTCACTCACTCCTGGCATCCAATCTTCTACAAGAAGCCTTTGCTCTTCCTACCCTCTGTTGGTGATTTCCAATTTATATTGTGTATATCTTGTTTGAATACACCATTTGCATATTATTTCCCATATTAAACAGTGAGCTCCTTGGGACGGTTTTTGGCTTTCTATATATCCTCAATACTAATCACAGAACATGGTACATAACAAATGTTTATTGATTTCAATTGATTTAACCAACTCAGACTTAAAGCTACAGTCATGAATCTATCACATAACTTAAGCTTTTCCTGTTAGGTAGAACTTTCCTGAAAATTGTGTTCATGATTACATAGTCTTTGTGACTCAGGGTTAGCAATACCCTACAATGAGGAATCAGACTGGGCTTTTAGTAGAAGCTCAATATTTAATAATTGAAGCCAAAAAAAACAAAAAAAAACCCCCAAAACCTTCAAACCTATAGTTCTTAACTTCTTATGTTTAATATCAGAGCAAGTAGCCTTAAGTAATCTTTCTCAAGGGAAAATAAAGATTTTTTTTGACTATAACTACCCATGAATCTTCCTTTACAATTTTATTTTTATTTATACATTTTGTTTTTACATCACCACTGGGGAAAGGCTGTCAAAAGTGAATCTTATCTAATTTAATATAATCCAAAAAAATAATGTGAAGTGTATTCTGTTGGCCATATTTATTGTTTTTGTAAAAGAGTTAAAATATTAATTGTTTCAACTCTAAAATTCTATATCCATGACCCTAAGGAGTTGTTTTAAGACCTAGTCTTATAATCTGGTCTCAGTTTTATTCATTATTAACTCTGAGACTTTGAATAAGTATCTTAAATTAGAATTTTAGTACTTTAAAGCTAAGATCACCCTTTGAGATCACCCAATCCACACGCTTCATTCTATTGATGAGGAAACTAAATAGAATGGAAATTAAGACTTGTCCAAAGTAACATATTTGAGTAATGGTAGAACCAGAAGCAGAAGCCAGCTACCCCATTTCATAGTTCTTTTCTGATTCCACATCGGTGAAAAAATAGAACTAATACTATTTGTGTTGCCTCCTTTACAAACCTGTATTGAGAATAACAGAATAAATTAGGAGCTAGAAAGATTCTTATGGTTCATTAAGTCTAATGTCTTCACTTTACAAACAAGGAAGTTGAGGCAAAAGTGATTAAGATATTGTCTTGGGATCACATAGCTAGTGCTTGCCCGTGGCAGCATTTAAACTTAGGTCTTACTGACTCCAGATCAAGAAATCTAGCCTCTATGCCACCTGGCTGCCTTGTCAAAAATATGATCTGAAGATCTTCTCAGTTCTAAAAGTAACTACTGGTTCAAATTTAGTTCTAATAGAAATTTCTCCCTG
>JAQQSK010013041.1:0-11632 GCA_028658325.1 Potorous gilbertii | reverse complement strand
ACTAATGGGGAGAAAATTTTGGAACCCAAAATCTTGTGAAAATGAATGTAAAAAGTTAAATAAATTTATTTAAAAAAAAAAAAAAGTCCAATGGTTTAAGCTTAAGCTTTTTTAGTAAAGGAGTCAGGTCCTTCACACATGTAGGTATCAGGCTAGTTAAAAATTCTCAGCTGTTTTCTTTCTATAAGGAAATGGGTTTGTCAGTTCCCAGATTCTTAGAACTACATGTGACTTTTAGCTGCCAGGGCCAAGTTCTTTTAGAATACTGAACAACTAATTAGTTAAATAGAGCTTGGAGACATTTAGCCTGTATTTGCAGCTACTTATTCCTGCCCTAAGCCTATATACAAGTTAGGGTTAGAATGTCCCCTTTAATATCTTCCAGTTTTGATCTTCAACCTGCAAATTTTCAAAGTCAACTGCCTTTTGACCAATGGCCAATGGCAGTCTGGATCTCAGGGCTCATGATTTTCTGCAATCGTCTAAAAACCATTTTAGTTTCCCATGAAAATTAAAGGGAAAATGTAGTAACAAAAATCCCAGTAGGACTACTGTAAGCCATCACACTTGATCTCAGCATTTTGTGTTAGTATTTAGTTCCAGGCTTATTTGAACTTCACCATAGCCCTGTAAGGGATACAACTATCATTATCCCCATTTTACAGAGAAGTTAAGCAATTAGTGGAAAATCACAGTTAATAAATGACAGATTGCAGTCTTCTGACTGCACATTCACCTCATATCCTACTATGTTGCAACTACTTCCAGAATGCTATGTGGAGGGAATGTTGTATGAAGTTTGGTCGAAGGGTCCAGAGATATTTTGCCCATGGAAAAGAGGATTGGGTCAACATTATAACTGTCTTCAATTATTTAAGGAATTGTCATAAAGAAGAGGCATTAGATTTCTTTTGCTTGTCCCCATAGGATAGAACTCGGAGCAATATGCTCAAGTTACAGGTAAGACTTAGGCTTGATAGAAGGAAAAATTTCCCTGCAGAGTTAGAAATGTTCAAAATCAAAATGAACTGCCTTTAGAGTTCCCCATTACTGGACAACTCCAAATGAAAACTCACAATGCAGATTAATCTTTCTCTTCTTTCCTCCTTCCTTCCCTTCCTTTCTTTTCTTTCTTCCTCTTCCTATTTTTCCTTCCTCCTTCCTTCTTTCTTTTCTTCTTTCCTCCCTTCCTCCATTATTTTCACCTTTCTTTCATTTTATTTTTCCTTCCTCCCTCATTCCTTTCTTTCTTCCTTCCTTCCTTCTCTTCTTCCTTTCTTTTCTTTATCACTTGTGGGAGTCATATAGACTGGAGGCTCCTATTCAAGCACAGTTTGACTTTTGAAGTTCTTTCCAACTCTGAGATTCTGATTGTGGGATGCTATTTGTAAGGAACTTATTATACTGAATGGAGGGTCTGCCTCTGTGATTTTTAAACTTTGTACCAAGTTCTGCCCTCTGGAGCCAAGCAGAATAAAGAAGTTCCCTCTTCTTTGTGACAGTATTTCTTTCTTTTTAAAAAAATTCATTTTATTTTCATTTTCAAATTCTCCCCTTCCAGTCTCCTCTATTGAACCCACTGAGAAGGAAAGAAAAAGAAAACCTGTTACAAATATGTAGAGTCAAGTAAAACAAATTCCCAAATTAGCTATGAGAGAAAGATAAAAAGAAAGAAGGAAGGAAAGATGATATGTTTTAATCTTCACTCTGAGTCCATCAGCTGTCTATCTGAAGGTGGACAGCATGTTTGATCATGAGTCCTTTGGAATGATGGTCAGTCCATTGTGGGCTGATCAGAGTACCTATGTCTCTCAAAATTGTTCAGTGTAACAGTATTGTTATCATTATATAAATTGTTCTCCTTGTGCTTACTTTACTTTGCATCAATTCATGCAAGTTATCTCAGGTTTTTCTGAAGCCATCCACTTCATCATTTCTTCTAGCACAATAGTACTAGGATAGTATTTCAATTATTTCAAGACTGTTTTAATGCACCCCTTATATCATCTCTCCTCCAAGCTTAACATCCCAAGGCTACATAGTCAGTTGATAACTACCTACCTGCACAGATAGGCACCAGAACTTAAACCTTGATGTAATTCATTTTGCAAACTTGGAATTGGGGAGGGCTCTTCAGTTCAACAGACAAAAGTATATCCCCTTCCTTTACTTTGAATAATGAATGAGTTTTGTCACATATTTGCAGAGAGATCCCTTATGTTCCTGAATTGAATGAAAACATATTCATGAAACATAAGATGTTATTTTTGGAAAGTTTGAAAGAAAGCTTATTTTCCTACCTGGGAAAGTCCTGGTCACTCAGATTCCGTAGTATGTGAGTACCTACGAGCAAAGCTTAGAGAGATGCAGGATTCCTGACTCAGTAAGAAGGTGAATGAAATTCAGGTTTTATGCAGAGAGAAACAATCCAAAGTGCATTTATGATTCTCTGAAAGCTATTTATGTCCCAAAACCTATGGTGTATCACAACTACTCAGTGGTGATGGAGCCACATTGATTAGTGATAAGGACATGATACTAGGGAGATGGGCTGAACACTTCTATGTTCTCAACAGACCGTCATCAATCAATGCTGAGACAATTGACCATTTACCTCAGGTTGAAGTCAGTCCCTCCTTAGCTGAACTTCCAACTGAAGAAGAGGTTTTGAGGGCCATTAGGCTCCTTTCATGTGGCAAAGCACCTGGTGCTTATTCTATTCCAGCTGAGATTTACAAGGTAGGGGGACCATTCCTCATACAAAAGCTGACTGAAATTTTCCAGGTTATATGGCAAGAGGAGGTTATCCCTCAGGAGTTCAAGGATGCCTTCATTGTCCATCTCTAATGTGTTTGTCCTTCATTTTTGAAGAAGATCATGACATCAGAAAAATGATGACATGACTTGCACTTTGTTTTGAGGGAGGGAGGGCTGTGCAAGGCCACCAGCCTCACTTTCTCCTCCCATCTCTATAAATGTAAAGGAAATTTATTGTCCTATGACAATCACAGGGGACTCTCTCTCTTAGTAATTGCTGGCAAGATTCTTGTTAAAGTCCTTTTTAATAGGCTGATCCTTCACCTGGAAGATGGTCATCTACCTGAGAACCAGTGTGACTTCAGAAAGGGCCGAGGAACAGTCAATGTGGTGTTCGCTGCCTGACAACTTCGGGAGAAATGCCAGAAGAACAGAGGTCGGTACACAATGTTTGTAGATCTGACCAAGGCCTTTGACATTGTTAGTTGTGAGGGCTTATGGAAAATTATGGCAAAATTTGGTTGCTCAGAGAAGTTCATCAGTATTGTACATCAATTTGAAGATGGCATGCTAGCCCAAGTTCTGGATAGTGGACAATACTCTTGTGCCTTCCCAGTCACCAATGGAATGAAACAGGGCTATATGCTTGCTCTCATGCTTTTTAGCATGATGTTTTCAGCCATGTTGTCAAATGCTTTCAATGAGGATGAACACAGAATCAAGGTCAGTTACAGTACAGATGGTAAATTCTTCAATTTGAAAAGGCTACAAGCCAAGATCAAAGTGGAGGGAGTGTTGGTGCATGATTTTCTGTTTGCAGATAATTGGGCACTCGGTGCAACCTCTGAAACTGTGATGCAACAAAGTATGGATCAATTCTCTGCTGTCTGTGCTAATTTTGGCCTAACAATTAACACCAAGAAAACACAGGTTTTCCTTCAGTCACCACCACAACATCCATATGTGAAATCATTGGTTACAACAAATGGAGAAGTTTTGCATGCTGTGAATAAGTTCACTTACCTTGGTGGTGTACTTTCTTTGACAATGAGGTTGACACATGCATTACCAGAGCTAACTCAGTGTTTGGGAGGCTCCAAAGAAAAGTTTGGGAGAGAAGAGGTATTAGACTGACTACCAGACTGAAGGTCTACAGAGTTGTTGTGCTGACATTATTGTTGTATGCCTGTGAAACATGGACAATCTGGCAGTTCCATGCCAGGAAACTGAATCGATTCCATTTGAACTATCTTAGGAAGATTCAGACAATCACCTGGAAGGATAAGTTCCTTGCTCGAACTAAACTGCCAAGCACTCAAACTGCTTCAGAGAGTGCAACTCTGATGGGCAGGTCACGGTGTTCAAATACAAAATATACACTTGCCAAAAAGACTATTTTATGGAGAACTCACATGGGGCAGGCGATCACACGATGGTCAGAAGTGATACAAGGACACTCTCAAGGTCTCTTTCAAGAACTTTGGATTTGATTGTGTGACATGGGAGACACTAGCACAGGATCACTCAGTATGGCATGCCCACATCAGAAAGGGTGCTGTGCTCTGTGAGCAAAGCAGAATTGAGACAGCACAAAGTAAACATAGGATGTGCAAATTTGGAGTATCCACCCCAATCTGTGGTCTGGACAATCTGTGCCCAGTCTGTGGTAGATCATTCCGAGCTTGTATTGGTCTGATCAGCCACAGTCGGACACACTGAAACTTGACTTTATCATAGTGATGTCATTTTGGTCCTCTTTGAGAATGAAGGACAACAACCAAAGAGCATTGGACTTGCCATTAAAATATATGAGTCATATATATTATAATGTACATACCTACACACATACTGGCTGAACAATTTATGGTATACACATGTAATGGAATACTATTTTGCCACAAGAAATAACTAAAGAGACAGCTTCCAAGAAACTAAGGATGAATTGAACAACCTGATATAGAATGAACTGAGAATGTGCAGTAGAACAATTCACATAATAAAAACAACTTCTTAAAAACAAATAATTTTGAAAGACTCAAAAACTCTCATCAGTGCAATGAACAAACATGATTCCAGAGGACAAAAGTAGAGCATGCTACCCACATCCTGACAGAGAGGTGATACATACGTGTGTATGTATGTATATGTATATATACAGAGAGAGAGAGAAAACATGGTCAGTGAAGGAATTATTTTGTTTGACTGTACGTATTTGTTACAAGGGTCCTTGTTTTCTTTTTCAATAGGAGAAATTTTTTGCTCATTGAAAATATTTAAATTAAAATTTCAAAATAAACTTTAAACACTTAAAAAAGAGAAATTATGTGTTTGAGCTCTAACTCTGGTGTGTGTTAGTTATTTGATATTGGTCAAATCTCTCCTCTCTTCTCAGCTTCATTTTTCTCATCTGTGAAATGAGGATAAATAATATATATGCTACCTTCTTAATAAGATTATGTTCACTAATTGTGAACATAAAATAAGACAATAAATATAAAAGACTCTATGTCAAGGCAAAAAGGCAGTGATTAATTAAATTGTAGTAATTAATAATGGGAAATCTGGCCTGAGAATAATTAGCAGGAGGAGGGACAAGATTGGGTAGCTCAGGGTGCATGGGCAGGGGATGGAACATGCCTTTTGTTTCTCAGAAAGACTTCCTGTCACAAGAGAGAGCTATCTAGTATACAGTAAAAGCTCTGTTGCATCCTTCTCTACATTTATAGACTAAAATAGCTAAGAGAATGAGCTTTCCTGGCTTTGTAGGTGGGCAGAGGACTTGGTAGTCTATAACAACTTACCTCCTTATTTTTAAATCTTGATTTTTTTTTAGTCCCTAGTCATTAAGCAGATTGTGTTTCAATGTGTCTTTGAAAAGCTATTTTAATTGATGTGTTTTGTGATATCTTTTGTTTTTATATGAACTAACCCTAATGGCCCTGTACCTTCCTGGAGAGCCATCCCTTAGAACAAAGAACTTTTGTTGAAGAAGAGGGTAAAAAATGAGTCAACCTAATCAATTTATTAAAAAAAAAAATAACGTAATTTACCTAGGTCAATATTTTATATCTGTAGGAGTGAAGAACAGTGTCTTCTTCACATCTCTTCTTTTGTGTCAGGCTTGATCTTTATAATCAGTTTCAATGATTAGATCAGTTAAAATTAGTTTCAATGATCAGATTCATTCAGTTTCAATGTTTTTGTGGTTTTGTATCATTCTCTTCGTTATACTGTTTTGGCCATTGTGTAAATTACTTTCTTGCCTCTCCTCACTTCAATTTGCATCAGTTCATGTAAGTCTTTTCATGCTTCCCTATTATTTATTATGGTTGTCTTTGCTTATAGTATAGTAATGTTCCATTGTAGTCATACATTATAATATTTTTTTAGTAATTTCCAAATCTACTTTGTTTACAATTCTTTGTTACCATAAAAGGTACTACTATAAATGTATGGTGTCCCAAAAGTCTTCACACAATTTTAAGCTTTAGTACAGTTAAATTCCCTCCTCAAACTGCACTAAGACTTTCTGGATTGCTCTCTATTTTGGTGCATCTGAAATTTTTGGTTTTGTCCATGACTTGCTTGTCATGCTCAGTGATGACATCTCAGAGAGGGTATGGACATTTTAGCCCCTTAAACTGTATAATTCCAAATTGCTTTCTAGAAAGATTGTACCAATCTACAGCTCTACTAATAATATACTAGTATGCCAATCATTCCACAACTTCTTCAACATGGACTATTGCTATCTTTTTTCATCTTTGTCGATTTTACTATGCGCAAAGTGAAACAGGGTTATTTTGATTTGCTTTTCTCTTATAATTAGTGATTTGGAGAATTCTTTCATACGGTTATTGATAGTATGCAATTCTTATTTTGAGAACTGTTTGTTCATCTTTTTAAATTACTTAATCCAATAGGGAATGGCTTGTGATAATATATTTCTGTTATTTGTTCCTATAGCTTATATCAAACTCATCTGAAATGTCCACCTAGTCCACACAGTGAACTGCTTCTCTATTTATCTTAAATATATATTACTTTTGTTCGTGCAAAATCTTTTCAACTTCATGTGATTCCAACAATCTATTTTTATTTTGTAATTGCTTTTATCATTTGTTTGATTAAGAAATGCAACTGCTAACCCTAACTGTGAAAGGTACTTCTCTTGTGGTGTTTTTTAGGATGTGATCTTTAATACTCAGGTCATATGTGCATTTTGAATACTATTTAAGATGCTGGTCAAATCCTAATTTCAGCCAGGTAGTTTTTTAGTTTTCCCAGGTTCTTATCAAATAGTGATCTTTCCTGGGTAATTTATGTTTTTAGTATATTGGACAGTGAGTTATTGAGTTAAATTATTTCTTACTCTTCTTTGTCCAGGGTGTTGCTTTGATCTATCTTTCTAATTTTACTAAGTACAAAATGCCTTTGTTGATTGCTGGCTTAAAATATAGTTTGGGCTCTCGAAGTGCTATTTTCCCTTCATTCTTACCTTTTTTCATTACTTCCACTAATATTATATTTTTTTAAAATTAATTTTATTTATTTTCAATATTCTAAAATCACTACCATATAAATTAGATTTTTTTCTCCCTCCCCTTCTCCCTACTCCTTCCCTCCCCAGATGGCATACAATTTTATATAGGTTCTACACATGCATTCCTGTGAAATACATTTCCACTATAGTCATGCTGTGTAGAAGAATTAAAATGAATGAGAGAACTCATATAACAAACCAAAATGTAATACACATAAAAAAATGATCTGCTACATCCTGCGATTGAATTCCATAGTTCTTTCTCTGGATGTGGAAGGCATTTTGCCTTAAAAGACCAAAAAGAATTTTGTTGAGTCCTTGCATTGTAATGAACTTGCAAGTCTAACAGAAAAAAACTCTCACACACTGTGGTCGTTGCTGTGCACAAAGTTCTCCTGGTTCTGCTCCTTTTGCTCAGCATCAGATCATAAAAGTCTTTCCAGGCCTCTCTGAAGTCTTCCTGTTCATCCTTTATTATAGCACAATAGTATTCCATTACATGCATATACCATAATTTATTCAGCCAATCCCCAATTGATGACCATCCCCTTGATTTCCAGTTTTTGGCCACCACAAGGAGGACTGCTATAAATATTTTTGTACATGTGGGACCCTTTCCCATTTTTATGACCTCTTGGGGATACAGTCCTACGAGTTATATTACTGAGTCAAAGGATATGCACATTTTTGTAGCCTTTTGAGTATAGTTCCAAATTGTTCTCCAGAATGGTTGGATCAGCTCACAGTTGATCATTAATAATTAATAATTCATTCAGCAATGAATTATTGTTCTAACTCTCCCACATCTTCTCCAACATTTATCATCTTCCTGTTCTGTCATGTTTGCCAGTCTGATAGGTGTGATGTGGTACCTCAGAGTTGTTTTGATTTGCATCTCTCTAATTGATTGTGATTTAGAGCATTTTTTCATATGACTATAGATATCTTTAATTTTTTTCTCTGAAAACTGCCTGTTCATATCCTTTGACCATTTATGAATTGGGGAATGACTTGTATTTTTGTGCATTTGACTCAATTCTCTATATATTCTAAAGATGAGGCCTTTATCATAGACATTAGCTGAAAAAACTCTCTCCCAGTTTTCTGGGAATCTTGGTTGCTTTCGGTTTGGCTGTGCAAAAACTTTTCAATTTAATGTAATCAAAATTATCCATCTTGCACTTCATAATGCTCTCTGTCTCTTCTTTAGTCAAAATTCTTCCCTTCTCCATAAATCTGATAAATACACTCTTCCTTGCTCCACCAATTTGTCCATAGTATTGATCTTTATACCTACATCGTGTACCCATTTAGACCTGATTCTTGTGTACTATGTCAGGCATTGATGTATGCCTAGTTTCTGCCACACTGTTATCCAGTTTTCCCAGTAATTTTTGTTGAGCAGTGAGTTCTTATCCCAGAAGCTGAGTTCCTTGGGTTTATGAAACAGTAAATTGCTATTTTCATTGCCTACTGTGTCTTGGGTACCTAGTCTATTCCACTTGCCTACTCTTGCTTCTTAGCCAGTACCATGTGGTTTTGATAGTTGATGCTTTATAATACAATTTGAGATCTGGTAGTTCTAGGCCACCTCGCCTAGCATTTCCTTTCATTAGTTCCCTGGAAATTCTGGATCTTTTTCGTCCAGATGAATTTTGTTCTTCCAGATGAATTTTGATATTATTTTTTCCAGCTCTAGAAAATAATTATCTGTTTAATTGGTATGGCACTAAGTAAGTAAATTAATTTAGGTAGAATTGTCATTTTTATTATACTGGCTCAGCCTACCCACATTTCACTAATATCATAGCTCTTTTCTTTCTCCAAATGAATTTTCTTATTATTTTGTCTAGCTCTGAAAAGAATCACTTTCACCATTTGCTTGCTATAACATTAAGAAACTAACTTGGGTAGTGCTATTATTTTTTATTATAATATCATGACTCTTGAATGTTGAATTCTGCTCTTTTATTTCCTCAAGAATAATTTCAAAACTAGATCTATACAAGTATTGAGTGTGCTTTGATATTAATTCCCAAATATTTTATGTATTTTGTACTTGTACTGAATGACACTTACCTTTCTATTATTGTCTCCTGGATTTTGATACTACTATACAGGAAAGCTATTGACTGATACAAGTTCATTTTGCAACCTACAACTTTATTGAAGTTCTTTATTGGAGTTAATTTTCTTTGAAAATCTCTAAGATTTTTTCTAAGATTTCTAATCTCTGAGATCATGTCACCAGCAATTTGGAATGCTTTTGTCTCTTCTTTCTTATCTGTATGCTTTTCTTTACTTTCTCTTTTCTTATTGTTAGAATTATGTCAAATAATAATGGGTAAAAGGGTCATCCTTATTTTACTCCTGTATTTACTGGGAAAACTTTTAATACTTCTCTATTGCATATGATACTTGCTTTTGGTTTTAGATAGATACTTTTCATTGTGTACCTATGTTACACAGAGTTATTAGCATAAATGAGTATTATACTTTGTTGAAGGATTTTTTTCCTTATCGAATGGCATTATCATGTTTTGGTTTTTAGTGTGGTTATTTTTCATAACATTGAATCATACTTACATCCCTGTTATGAATTCAACATGGTCATAGTGATTATTTTTTGCAATAATTTGCTAAAATATTTTTACCAGGATTTTATTAATTTTTTTATTAATATTCATTAATAATATTGATCCATAATTTTCTTTCTTTATCCTTCCATGGTTTAGTCATGGGAATGAGCTTTCTTTCAATTTTTGGGAATTTATTTACTAATTTTTTTATAAGAGGGTAGATTAAAGTAGCCATAAGTCAAAGAGAAATTAATCCAGTTCTAATCTCTCCCCTGAATTCCAATTGCCTTCTAGATTCTTCCACATGGATAGTCTGTTAATACCTTAAACTCAACATGTGCAAAATGGATGTCACCATTTTCTCACAAACCTTCCTCTCCTCCAAACTTCCCTATTTCTGTTGAGGATAGTACTATTCTTCCAGTCATCAAGGTTTGTAACCTCAGTCATCTTTGGCTTTTCTTTCTCACTTGCCACATAAAATTGGTTGCCAAGTACTGTGTTTTCTAGCTCTGTAACTCTTGCATCTATTCTCTTCTCTCTGCTCATGTTGCCACCAACTTAGTTTGGGCCTTCATCCCTTGAACTATTGTTGATTCTTTGAACTATTTGCCTTATCTCTAGTTCCCCCTCTTCATTTGATCTTTCACACCTCTGCCTAAAGAATCTTTCCTAAGACAAAGATATGGCCAAATAATTTTTCTACTTGAAAACATTTTTCATGGTTCCATGTTCCTACTAAGCTAGGAGAAAAATACAAACTTCTCAAGATTACTATTTAAAACCATCAGCAATCTAATCCAAACTACCTTTATGATCTTAATTCATCTTATTTTCCTTCATGTACTCTTTATTCCAGCTAAACTGGATCACTATTGATCAGGAAGTCATCCCTTGTGGGAGGTTCATTGTTGTTTTAAATAAAACAACTAAACTTCCTTTCTCCTTTACAGTCACTCAGGAGATTGAAAAGAGAGGAAATAGACTCCAAACTGAAAAAAGGGACTTGTCTTGGGAATTGGATTTGGGAGGCCTTTTGAATGCCACATTTCATAATACAAGTGGTTGATATTTTGATTTTTATCAGGTGTTTTCACTAATATAATGAAATTGTTTAACCATGACCATGAAGTTTGAGTGACTGAAACAGCATTCTTGATCTAGATGAAACAGGAGTGACTTCCGAGTGAGGGTTGAGCTGACAAGTGACAAGTCACAATTAAATGGATATCTAGATAAAAGGCCTGGGAAATATATAATGAAGAGTGAAGTGTTTGGTGACTGACAGACAAGTGTCCCAAGTCCTGGAGCAAGGTGGAAAACTAGGTAATTTAAACATGTGTGTGTGTGTGTGTGTGTGTGTGTGTGTATGTGTGTGTGTATGTGTGTGATATGTAATTAATTCTCATTTGGAAGACTGCTTTCCTCACTTGCATTAAACGCAGTATACTGTAACCCTCTTATGCTTGCTTGGTAAGAGTTAATATTTCTCTCTGAAGTAGATCATAACCATTTGTTTTTTGTTTTTTTTTTAGTGGATAAAACAAGTTTACATAAAGTATATTTAGAGACCCAATTAAACCAGATTATTCCAAGGTGTTTTTTTGTTTGTTTGTTTGTTTTTTAAATAAATTTATTTAACTTTTTACATTCATTTTCACAAGATTTTGGGTTCCAAAATTTTCTCCCCCTTTGTCCCCTCCCCCTCCCCGATACACTGGACATTCTAATTACCCATATCACCAATCTGCCC
>JAQQSK010013040.1:0-11632 GCA_028658325.1 Potorous gilbertii | reverse complement strand
TGCCTCCGCCTCGCCTCTGCATGGCCGCCAGGGGTCTGAGTCCCGGAGATACCCTGCTCCCCTCTCAGTCTGTCTCTCTCACTGACCTGTGTGTCTGTGGGTGGAGGGACCTTCGCAGCTGCTGGAGATTCAGGTCCCTGACACCTGCTTGGGTCTGCTCTTTCCTCTCAGTGCCGCGTGGCCAGGCGGGGGAGGGGAGTACTCCGCTCCCGTCCGGGTACATTTGCAGTCGGTTTTTCAGGGCTCTCTGCAACGGAAATCTCCTTCACTGTGTTTCTGCGCCGCTTCCACTGTTCCAGAATTTGTCAGGAGTTCTTTTTAGAGGGAATCCATGGGCTGTGGGTTCGGACCTAGCATAGGTGAGTCTTTCTACTCTGCCATCTTGGCTCTGCCCCCTGAAAAATTCTTTAAGTCATTATTGATAAGAGAAATGCAAATAAAAAACTTTTGAGATAATATCTCATACCTATCAGATTAACTAAAATAATAGAAGAGTAAAATGATAAATATTTGAGGGGATGTTAAAAACTGGGATATTGTTGGTGAAATTATTAACTGATTCTACCATTTTGGAGAGCAAATAGAGATTTTGCTCACAGAGTAATAAACTATTTTTAATTTGATCCATTAGGTTTCTCCCAAAGAGATTAGGGGAAAAGTAAAAGACCGTGTATACTGTAAAATATTCATAGTGTCTCTGTGGTGGCAAAAACCTGGAAATTTTGTGGATATTTGTCAATTGAGGAATGGCTAAATAAGTTATAATATATGAATATGATGGAATGCTACTGTGCTGAAAGAAATGATGGGCTTGTGATTTTAGAGAAAATCTAAGGGTGGGCAGGGAAACTTGCATGAAATAATGAAAAGTAAAATGAGCAGAACCAAGTGAATATTTTGTACAATAACAACAATATCATTCAAAGAATAATTGTGAAAAAACATGCTATTCTGAGTATTAAATATTCAAATCAACTACAAATGACCTATGAAGGAAGATGCTACCCCACCTCCAGATAAAGAATTGATAAATAGAAATTTACATAGTATAGTTTTACGCATATTTATAAAGCTATGTTAAATGGCGACTTTCTCTACTTCAGATTGGGGAGGGAAACAATTCAGAATGACACAAAAATAAATCTAATTTAATTTTAAAAAGAAACAATGAAACAAACTCAAATGATTGAAAAAAATGTGAAATATCTCATTGGAAAAAAAATAACCTGTAAAATAGTTTGAAGAGAAAGAATTGAATAAGTTTTGTACTACCTAAAAGTCATGTTCCAAGAAATAGCTGAGATATCTTATTTCTAAGGATTTTTTTAATTTCTATTTCAATTTCTAATTAAGGAAAACTTTCCTGATGTCTTGTGTTACTTTGAAAGTCAAAATAAAAGTGAAAATGAAAACCAATATGCTAAAAAGTATCTAAGTTTACACAGGCTTGTTATTTGAACCTGGGTTTTCTAACAATAAATTAACAATTTATGCTACCTACTCAAGTTCTCCAGAAGCTAGGAGGCACAGTGGATCAAGAATCAGACTTACAGTTAAGAAGACATCCCCTGTGTTCAAATCTGGCCACAGGCACTTACCACGTAAACTTGGGCAAGTCACTTAACCCCTTTTGCCTCAGTTTCCTCATTATAAAGTCATCTGGAGAAAGGAATGATAGATCACTCCTTTATCGTTTTAAAGGAAACCCCACTAGAGGTCAGGATAAGTGAGACAACTTAAAAAAAAATGATGGAATAAAAACAGTAAACGTAACTTCTCTAAGCCCAAATCCTCCCCTTGATATTTACTAGCTACACAATCATAATCAAATACTTTGTTTTTCTGAGACTCAATTTTCTTATTCTTAAAACATGCATACTAACATCAAATATCCTTGTCTCTATGGGTTGTTGTGAGGGTTAAATAAGAGACTACATGTAAAGTGTGAAAAATAATTCTCACTTCTTCCCCCCTAGTCAATCCCTCTCCACAAAGTTCTTTAGGACATTACTGATAATGAGACTGCATTGGAAGCTGCCTGGTTTGGGGTGGAGACAAATTCTTCCAGGATTGGAAGAGGTCTGGTCTGTTGTTGGTGCTGTTGATAGGACATCTAATAGAACAGATATTTCCTCTGTTCAGAGACAAAATGATGGCAAGAGATATCAGCTCCTACTGAAGATGTCTTGCACCAATATTATATGACCTGAGTCATGTACTCAATATCTTCATTTTAATATAACCCACCTCATGGTGTGCTGACCAATCAGAGTTGGGAACTCCTAATCTTGGGAAAACCTACTCTCTGAAGGGCCTATATCTCTGTACCCCCAAATCGCAAACATAGACAGTTCTGGACTGGCCCCCTTAGGGGTGCTTGGTCCTAAACTGTAACTTCCATGCAATACATGTCATCAGCTTGTGAAAGAAATAAAATGTTGACACACAGCCAACTTTTGTTTGTTTTTCACTGAATAAATTTTGTGAGAGGTCGACAAAAGTATTGCATAAATATAAGTTGTTATTGCTTATCGGAAATTCCCCTCAAAATGATTTTACATGTTATTATAAAAAAGAATCTGGATGTTATTCCATTAGGTACATATATATATTTAATACTAATTAATATTGCTTTATTGTCCATTGTTCTTTTTGTCAAAATATACTTTCCCCACTTGTCTCTTTAAATTTAGATCTATGTTTTTTGAATTTTTCCTTGTCTGAAATGTTGATTGCCACCTTTGTTTCTTTGTTTTAATTTCAAATGAATCTTAATAGATTCTACTTCAGCCTCTTATCTTTAATTTTTGTGTGTCTCTATAGCTCAAGTGTGCTTCTTGCAAACAGAATGTTATTGGATTCTGACTTTTATCTACTCTGCTACCTATGGTCCATCTTATGGGTGGGCTTATCCCATTCACATTCACAGTTTTGATCACTAATTGTTTAATTACCCAGTCCTACCCCTTCAAGTCTCTCCCTCCCTCCTTTCACTGTGATCCTACACAAAAATCTGTTTTGCTTCTTACCACCACCTCCCTCAATCTTCTCTGTTTTCTACAGTAATATACAATAAATAAAGATCTATTCACCTCCTCAAGCTTTTTGGCTTCATTCTCATTTCTCTATCTAAGTGCAAGATCATCAGGCTAGGATTGCCAGAAAAAGATGGTTGACAGATTTGAAATTCAAGATACACCTTAAAAATCCATGCAAGAGGTTGCTTTCTGTTAAGTCCATACCTTAGCCTTTAATAACAAGACTTGTGGAAAATGTATCTGGGGGCAGGGCAGGATGGAATCCGTGGCCTTGAGGCCATATTTGACTTTCTAGGTCTTCAAGAACATTTGTTCTGTGAAGTTTGGATTCACTGGAAGAGCCACACTTGAGGACCTAGAGGACAACATGTGGCCTCAAGGTAAAAAATTTCCCCATCTTGGAAGTGTTATTGACATGGTAATTGATAAGAGAGACAGATAGACAGAGACAGAGACAGACAGACAGAAACAGAGAAATAAAGGAATAGACAGAGAAAAAAAGGATCTAGACACATGCATACACACAGAGATAAAAAGAGTGGTAATAGAGTCAAAGAAAAACAGAGAAAAGAGAAGAGGGGAAAAGAGGGAAGGGAAGTGAAGGCAGAGAAGGAAAGAAGAGAGAATGCGAGGGGAGGAGAAAAGAAGAGAGGAGAGGTGAGGAAAAGAGAGGGGAGGGGAGAAGAGAAGAGAATTATTTGGTTCTTGGAATAAAGGTAAAGAACAGTATATGATAGTGTATGAGCACTTAGCAAAGTTAGTGGTGTTTACTAAAAGCTAGCCAGTATTTAACAAAAATGAGGGTACTGCATCTAATCTCCTTTCCTTTCTGGAAAAAAAAATTACCTTGAGACCAAGGAAATAATATAAGGCATAATATAATCAGACCTTAGCAAAACATTTAATAAAATATCTTTTCCCCAGTTGATAAATTGTCAAAAGATATGAACAGGCAGTTTTCAAAGGAAGAAATTAAAGCTATCTATAGTCGGCGGATGAAAACATACTCTAAAGCACTATTGATTATCGAAATGCAAATCAAAACAACTCTGAGATACCACATCACACCTATCAGATTGGCTAACATGACAAAAAAGAAAGATGATAAATGTTGGAGAAGATATGAAAGAGCTGGAACAATAATTCATTATTGATGAAGCTGTGACCTGATTCAGCCATTCTGGGGAGCAATTTAGAACTATGGCCAAAGGGCTGCAAAATGTGCATGCCCTTTGACCCAGCAATACTGCTTCTAGGACTGCATCCCCAAGACATCATAAAAATGAGAAAGGGTTCTGCATGTGCAAAAATATTTATAGTAGCACTCGTTGTGGTGGCCAAAAACTGAAAATCAAGGGGATGCACATCAATTGGGGAATGGCTGAACAAGTTATGATATATGAATGTAATGGAATACTATTGTTCTATAAGAAATGATGAACAGCAAGACTTCAGAGGTACCTGGAAAGACTTATATGAACTGATGTTGAGTGAAATGAGTAGAATTAGAAGATCACTGTAATAACCACAGCAACAACCACAGTGTGTGAGGAATTTTTTCTGGTACCCTTAGACCTTTACAACAATGCAAGGACTAAAATATTGCCAAAGGACTCTTGAGACAAAATACCATCCACATCCTGAGAAAGAACTATGGAATTGGAATGCAAAATGAAGCAGAATATTTTCTCTTGTCTTATATTTTGTTTTGTTTAGGTTTTTCTCCTTGTTTCTCCCATTCATTTTAATCCTTCTATGCAACATGACTAATGTAAAAATTTGTTTAATAAAAATGTATGTGTAGAACCCATATAACATTGCATGCCTTCTCAGCGAAGCATGGGGAAGGGAGGAAGAAAAATCTAAGACTTATGGAAGTGATTGTAGAAAACTGAAAACAAATAAATTAATAATTAAAAAATTTAAAAAAGAGTATGCTTCATAAAGGATCATAAGTTCATGGATAGAAATCTAGTTTCTAAGAGAGGAAAACCCATGTTTGTGTTTTATGGTTGTCACATATTGGTGTGTAATACTATACAAATCATTTAGTTGGTATGTATGCCCCCCAAATTTCCCAATACTATAAATAGAAAAATAATCACTAATTTGCACTGGTAGATGGAGTTTCCTGTCTGAGAATCCCATAAAATCAATAAAATTGCATAGCCCTTTTGTGGCCATGATGAATGAGATCAAGAGATGCAGGCTAATAGATCTTATAGTCCAGTATATTACTGTATTACTTGGTTCAAATAAATTACCATTTCAAAGTTAAAATGGAATTAGGTAATTAAGTATTCTGTCCTATGTTGTTGAACATTTTTGTTAAATGTTTAGATGAAGCAATTTTTTTCTGATTTGAAAATGACAAAAAATTGAGAGAGTCATACAAATGAGTTACTGTTTCATAAAGGAATATGTGTCTCCTTAGTCATTTTGCCAGCATAATTTTTTTTTATTTCTGCATATTCTTTCCACATCTTCCTGATTAAAATATTTTTTCTAATTCCCAACTTAACTGTGTCCATTTCATACTTTCCATTTTATACTGGAAACCAATGACTGAATAATTATTCATTTATTTTAAAATACTTAAAAAATACATCATAATTCTATTTCAATGCCTTAGAATAATATGGTGACAGCCCTGAGTTTCTGTACAAAAAACTGTTTTTTTTTCCCAGTCATACAATGTTGTATGGGTTTTTTATAGCTATCTGAGAATTATTTTGAAACTTGGTATTTTAGGTTTTGGTTTTTTTTTAGTTTTCATTCAGCAACAACTGACCTTACCTTTCTTTTCCCCTCCACTCTTGTCACAGAAAAATAATACATTTTAAATTTTCTATTACAAACGTATCATCATAAATGAAAGAGTAAAAACAGTAACCCTGTCAAAAGCTCACAATGCTCCTTATCAAACAACTTTAAACTAGTATGTCCAATTGAATTTTGGAGATAACAAATCTATAAAAGGTTAAGACAAGTCATGTTCCCACCCTAAGAAATTTAAGAAATCTACAAGAGAAGTCTGTGACACCAAGTTGGGAACTGGCATGAGATCAGAATTTTGGGGAGCATTCAGTTAAAGAACAGTCGGGAGATTAAACAAAAGTTAAGGAAATGGGATTCTTAGCTGACAGTAGGTGTAACTGGGGCTCATTGTAAAATCTATTACCAATACACAATTGTTGGTTGCGGTTCCAGGGATGAAAGAAATACTTTTGGTCAATCACAAAGGAGCATGTGCCCTAATCACAGTTACAAGACAAAGAAAAGCACTAGTCCCTGCTGCTGCAGAAAGATAGGAGATGTGGTCATAGTTCCAGAGCTAATAGTAGTGTTAGCTTTGGCTGCAGAAGAGAAATGGCCCTACCTGAATAAAAACCACAGAGCATGGCAGTAGCAGTGAAAACATCTCTTTCCCAGATCTCTACACCTTGAAAACACTGAAATTTATAGACCCTAGAAATAACTCTGACATTAGCAGCACAAAAACACCTGAACATTTGAGCAGTGTCTCTAATCCCCAGAGAAGCAGATCCCCAAAAGTTCAAAGTAAAGAAAAATACTGGGAAAGTGAAGAAACCAGAAAAACGTCAATTTGAGCATCAAAAGCTGTTATCATGACCTGCAAGCCAAAAACAAAAATTGAGAGGGTTACAATGCAAAAAAAGCTAAAAGCAAAGGCTTAAATTTTCCAATTGGAAAGAAGTTGAACAGACTTCCTATAAAAACTAAAGAATAAAAAAGTAGTAAAGGAAAAATTGGGACCAGATTGACTTTGATTTTATAAAACTATGAAGAGAATTAGTCGGTTGCTAAGAGAGGTAAAAACTACTGAAGAAACACACAAAAAAATGGACTAATGAAAAAGAGCAAATAAAATAAAAGTAAAAGTAAATACATAAAATAAAAATAAAGAATAAAAACTTCTCTGAAGAAAACTCCTTAAAAATAAAAAATTGCCAAATGGGAGAAAAAGGTAAAGTAGTTTGCTGAAGAAAATGCTTTCTTAAATTTGGATTTGGACAAGTGGGAAGTAGTGACTACATGAGACATCAAGATATAATAGATCAAATTAAAAACAATAAAAAAATAATAAAAGATGAAATAAAAAATCAGTTGTAGCAAAATATAGGTTAGAAGAGGTAATTTAAGAATTACTGGAAAAACTTAAAGTATTAATAATAAAAAAAAACATAGACATCAAATTTCAAGAGAATAGCAAAGTAAATTGCTCTGATATACTACAAAGGCTAAAATAAACATTGAAAGAATTCATTAATTACCTGCTAAAAGAGACCCCCAAATTCCTTGCAATATAACATCGAAATCAGGTTTCACAGGTCAAGGAGAAATTATTGTAAGCAGTCAGAAAAAAAAAATCCAATAAAATGGATCCAAAGACAGTATCACACAAGATTTAGCAGTTACTATTTTTAAAGGAGTAGATGACTTAGAATGTGATTTTACAAAAGGAAAAGGAACTATGATAGCAACCAAGAATCATGTTTCCAGAAAAAAAGTGTATTTTCTTTTTAGGGAAAAAAATTGAACATTTAATGAAAAACAGTATATTCAATAATATCTGATGCAAAAGAAAACAAGAAAAAATTAGTATTCAAACATAAGACTCAAAAGAAACACCAAATTATAAACATGAAGGTATTCATAAGTGTCTCAGTAAGGTTCAGCATTTTTATTCCTAAATGATAAGATGGTATTTGTAACTTTTAAGAATGTTGTCATTATCAGTACAGATAAAAAGAGTCTACATAGATAGAGGGTATGGATATGATTGTGTTGGGAGGATCAAAAAACAATAAAGAGGTGAGAAAAAGCAATGAACTGAGAAAGGTGAAGGGAGAGGTTGAACAGGGGATACTATCCCATTTAAAAAGGTGGACAAGGAAGAACTTTTACAATAGAGGGGAAAATGCGACTGGTGGTAGCAATGGTTATATCTGTTGCCAAAATTAATTCAATATATATATATACATACATATATGCATATGGATATATATGTGTGTGTATAATGCATACGTATAAAGACAAAACACCCAGTCCATTATAGAAATCTACCATACCCAACAAAGAAATAAGAATGAAAGGTAAAAAGAGAAAGTGGGGAGATAATAAAAGAGAGGCAAGATTAAGATGAGGAAGTAGTTGGAAGTAAAATGGAATTTTGATACTTGTAACAGAATATTTGAAAATATATATGCATACACATGTATATATTTGTGTGTATGTATGTATATATTTATCTATATGACTGTATATGTAAATATATATATACATATCCATGAATTTTCAGCTAGAGTGAATTGATGAACTTTGATTGCTAATTGAAATATCATTATCTCTCTTTATTTTTCTTGTTTTGAGGAAAACATGTCTAATATGTAAATATGTTCTGAATGATTTCACATATATAATTTATATAATTTGACTTACCTTTTCAGTGCGTAGTGGAGGGGCAGTAGATATGGAGAGAATTTGGACCTCAAAATAAAAAATAATGCAAAAAATAAAAAAATACAAAATCCTGTATCAAGTAAAATTAATTTAACCTAAACCTTGCCGTCGTAATACTGATAGAATATCTTTATAACGTTGTTGTCACTATATAAATTCCTATTCTTAGTATTTATTTTGCTTAAAATAAATTCTTCTTATACTTTGCTTTCCTTCGAATTTTCAATTGTTCTTCACTCATTTGCTTATTTTTCTCTGTTCAGTGACAATTATTTCTGTACTCAGTTGTAGATGTATTCATTAAGGTCCTCTTTTTGAATATTTTTATGACAGTGAGATTTGAGAGTTAGCCACACCCTCCTAATCCTGTTTGTTTATACAGACTCCCATATTTGCCCCCCAAAATGTCACAAATTCCCCCAGTTTTTTTTCTGTTTCCCCTTCCACCCAGTGCTTTCCTCTTACTTTTTTTTCTACTTCTTTTTGAAGATCATCATGACATAACAAAACCACTTGTTATTCAGTCAACTTAGATTCTGTTAATAACCCCTGATGGTGATAGACTTCAGTTGATACAAATGTATTTTCTCCTTCTATTAAACATCAATTTATTATTTTAATTCATTTTGATGATTCTTTTATTTTTAAGTTTTTGCATATCTTTTATCCTTATGCTTGAATTTTAAAGTTTCTCCAATGCTTTGTGATATTTGGAAGTCATCTATTTCATTAGTTGTCCATTTTTCCACTGAATAAGTGTGTTCAGTTTTGCTGGGGAAATTAATTTTGTCGATAATCCTCACTTTTACATAGTTGAATTTCATAAACTAAGCTGTTTCTTCATATTTGTAGCTTCAAAGTATTGTGTGGCACATGAATCCTTAGTACTGAAATTCTTTCCTTCTGATGATTCAATGTATTTTCCTACCTGGGTTTTCTGGATTATGATTGTATTTTTCTTAGAGATTTCCATTTTTCTCTGTGTTTTAGGAAGTGACAAGCTGATTCGTTCTATTTTCACTTTACCTTCTGGTTCTAAGAGATCCATGCAGTTTTCTTTTTATATTTCTTGAAGCATAACTTGTCTCATTTTTGCTCATCTTGTTCCAGTGGATGAATAATGCTTATATTTTCTCCTTAATCTGATTTCTAAATCAATTGTATTTGTTGGAAAATATGTTACATTTTCTTCTATTTTTTAACCTTTTCACTTTAGTATAATTCCCGGTGTCTCATGAAATTCTTGACCTCAGTCTATTTCATTTTGATCTTAGGAAGTTTTTTTTTTTCCTTTGGCAAAGTATTGTATTTCTTGTTTCCAGCTGTTAATTACCTCCCCAATTCTTTTTTCCATAGATCTCTTTTCATGTAGCTCAATCTGGTTGACCCACTCATGTCAGTACTACCAAAGACACTGGATACAGAGCAAAGTCTGACCATTGCTCCTGTGACTTAAGCTCTGCAAGTTCCCAACACAGTTTAAGGTCTCAGTAAAATAGCCTCCTATTTGACTCAGCTACTATCAACCAGTTAGAACTCAGATTAACCAAGCTTCTGACTTTTCATTGGTCTGGGTTTCCTGACCTGGTTGTTACCTTGAAGGTTCCAGACTAGTGTAGGAGGGAAAGTCAGCACACGTACACACACATACACACACACACACAAACACATGTTGCTATTGGGAGTGCAGAGTTCCACTACTATCATTTGTTTTTTATCTTGGCAATTTTTCTTTAGTTCTTGTTCCGTCGTTTTTAATCCTTTATAACTCTGGGACTCCATTTGGGGTTTTCTTGGCAAATATACTCATGTGTTTTGCTGCTCCTTTTCTAGTTAATTTTATAGATGTGGAAATTGAGGCAAAAAATTGCTTAATTGACTTTTCCAGGGTTATATAACCAGGAAATGAGTCTGAAGTCAGATTTTAACTTGGATCTTCCTGACTTCAAAACCAGAATTTTAGGCACTGTATTACCTAGTTGCCCCCATCTCTCATTACACTACTAAAATCTGACTTTCTCAAGAAAGCCCCTTATTCCAAAGGCTTCATCTGAATCTACCCTGGATCTGTCACATGACACTTGTCATTGAGTGGCATAGGTGTCAGTTGACATCTATTCATGCACTCTACCCAGATGTGTGTGCCTCTATCTTGGACCAGAGTTCCTTTTGTGTGTTAAAAAAAATCTCCTTATGTTGAAATACATGCACCTTGTGAGGAGCTCCCAGTCAGTCCACAGGCATTTCTCCCTCCACATGGTGAGTGGAGCAGCAAAAATGGGACATTTGACTTATTCTTTAACTTCCCCATCAGGAATGTCTGGTGCACTTCTATATCTATTTGGAGAAGTTTGAGTTTGAAGTAAGTTCAATGAGCTTCTTCTTCTTACTTTGTGATGTTGTCTTTGCCTCTATAACTTGGTGTTGAGATACTGTTCAGAAAACTTATCTATCAGTTGATATTTTTTCTTGGCCATTAAGATTAAGAATGGTTTGCTTGAGGGGAGGAGCCAAGATGGCGGAGTAGAAAGACTCACATATGCTAGCTCCGAACCCACAGACCATGGATCTCCTGTAAAAAGAACTCCCAACAAATTCTGGAACAGTGGAACAGTGAAAGTTGCACAGCAACAGAGTGAATGAAATTTCCATTCCAAAGAGCCCTGAAAAACCAACCTCAAAGGTCCATGGTGTGCCAAAGAGAATGGAGCCCAGTCCTTCCCTGGCTGCACAGCAAAGAGAGGAGCAGATGGGGGCTGGCTGAGAGGGGAGCGGAGTATCTCCATGATTCAGGCCCCCTTGGGAGGCAGTGGCAGAGGTAACAGGTGTCCAGAGGCTCCCAGAGCAAGCAGGAGCTCCATTACAGAAGGTCTCTGCATAAACCACCTGAGGGAACTGAGCCTGGGAGGCAACTGTGCCCCCACTTAAGAACTTGATTGAATCTTACCCTGAATAGCAGCCTGGCCCGCACAGCTGAAAGCCCTGAAGCTGGAGAGCAGCATTTGAATCTCAGACCCCAAGCACTAGCTGGACACATTTGGGCAGGGGTGGAGAGGAATCTCAGAAATCAAGTAACTGGCTGGGAAAATGCCCAGAAAAGGGAAAAAAAA
>JAQQSK010013039.1:0-11632 GCA_028658325.1 Potorous gilbertii | reverse complement strand
GAGCTTATCTGCTGGTTCTCAGGTGGGGGCAGGGCCGCTTCTCAGGCTCAGTTCCCTCAGGGGGTTTATGCAGAGATCTCTTGCAATGGAGACACCACGGAGCCCCTGCCCTCCCCGGGAGTCTCTGGCAGAGCTGCCTCCGCCTCGCCTCTGCCACGGCCGCTGGGGGTCCGAGTCCCGGAGATCCCCCGCTCCCCTCTCAGCCGGTCTCTCTCTCTGACCTGTGCGTCTGTGGGTGGAGGGACCTTCGCAGGTGCCGGAGATTCAGGTCCCTGAGGCCTGCGTGGGTCTGCTCGCTCCTCTCAGTGGGGTGCGGCCGGGGGAGGGGAGGACTCCGCTCCCGTCCAGGGTACCTTTGCGGTGGGTTTTTCAGGGCTCTCTGCAACGGAAATCTCCTTCACTGTGTTTCTGCGCAGTTTCCACTGTTTCAGAATTTGTCAGGAGTTCTTTTTAGAGGGAATCCATGGGCTGTGGGTTCGGAGCTAGCAAATGTGAGTCTTTCTACTCCGCCATCTTGGCTCCGCCCCTGTTTTAGCATATTTATTGAATTCATATATGGAAACATTAAAAACATGATAAAATGCATGTTTAAATCCTAAATTTCTTGGCTTCAGAAGAGTATTTGAAAGTGTTTTGGTTGAAAATAAAGAAAATAACAATTATCATTTGCACATGCATAAAATCAAGAGGGTGTTAGTGAAATAAAATTTCATGATTGCCTCTGATATCTTTAGATTATCCCTAATATCAGAAGAACCCCAAACTAGTTCATATTGTATGTAACCATATGCAGTATATTGGAGGGTGTTGAAGGTATCTTCAGAAAGCCCTAGTAATAAATTTCTTCCCTTCCCCTTTCCCTTTAACCATGTCTGGCTAGTAGTCAGTTTTCATAGATTTAGACAGTGAATTCATTTAAGTTTTTAAATTACACAAATATTATTAGATAAATATAGCATTTGTCTGATGGTCTCTTGGTTTGTTTTTATGGAATATAAAAATTCGGTTCAGTAGAGGTACTTCAGTTTGATAAGGAATCTGTTCTTTGTTTTGAATTGCAGTATACTATAGCCTTAAGCTTTTGAAGATGACTATACCATTGGAGTTTTTTGTTGTCTTTTGTGAAGGCTAGAAAGAAATAAATGACTCCTGCCCTTACAGTCTAGTTGTTACAGTAGTTACAGTCTCTATATGAGATATAATAATATCAAATAGTTGCAGAATTCAAGGCAACAGAAGACTGCAGAGAATCTTAAAGGGAAATAATCTTGCTGGGATTAAAAAGGCTTCACAGAATAGGGAGCTTTCAAGGAAGTGTTAGGATTATGATTGCCTAAGAGGTTAGAGGTAGGGAGGGCAGTCTAGAGAGGGTTATTAGAAATAATTGATTAGGTTTATTAGAAATTGTAAGAAGAATTGGAGTTGGAAATCTTAGGAGAAGGGAGTGAAGGATTCTGTGATTTTCCATAATAAAATATATCTAATTAATTGAATGCCTAAATACCAACCTGAAATCAATATTGCAGTCTAGAGCAATTTATGATTTAAATGGGAGAATGTTATAATACAGTGTTTTCTAATGACCAGTAGCGTTGTGGTGTAGAATGATGTGACTTTAGGGCAAATAATTTAGCATTTTGAGGGCTTCCGTTTACTTATATGTAAATTGAGAGAGTTGAACTAGATGATCTCTAAAGTTTCTTTTACCTCTAAAATTCTGTTATTTGGAATAGTAGAAAAGAAAGACCTGAGGAAAAGATACTTCATGGTCATTCATGAGATGGTGAAAGTCTAAGCTTAGATACTGGCAATGGGAATGGAGAAGCAATAGATCAGAACGCACTTTGATTATAGAGCATGAAAAATAATTGTGGATGATGTGAAGGTTAGGAGTCAGGAAAACTGGAAGACAAAAAATGATGATGCTGGGCAGATGAAGTTGGTTTGAGAAGAAAAATTTTTTTTTAAACATTCTGAATTTGAACTTTGATTAAGGCATCATGGTACAGTGGAAACTGCACTGGATTTGTTGTCAAGAGCCTGGCTCAAATTGCAGTTTACCACTTCCTGCCTATGGGACTGTATGAAACTCATTTAGCCTCTGAGGGCCTCAGTTTCTTTATCTATGAAAAAAGGAGGTTGGATAAGATGAACTTTGAGCTTCTAGTTTTTTAAATTTATAATTCTACTGGAGTGAAAATGCCCTCTAGGCAAATACGGGACTGGAGTTTTTATTAGGCATCAGACCTAAGCTGGTGAGAAAAGGGCTGTCATTCCAATTTTTTTAAAGAAGTACCACTACTCTCCTTTATTACATTTATTTCAGGTATGTAGTTGATGTACGTTATTGAGCAAAATTGAATTGTAAACAAATATAAAAATATCAGGGCAAGCATTATCAAATAACATAACAGGCATTAGTGTTGTCATCATATTAATGGAATTGGTAAAGAAGGTTCATAGAAGAGATCTATAGATTATGATTTTCTTTTTAACCAAACAAAAACTCTTGATAGCACTATAACGGCAATACATAAAAGAAACACAAGAGAATGGGACATATTTTTACTACTATTTTTCCAGTTACTGGTTTGCATTTAAGTAGCAAAGTTAGCAGTGCAGATATGTGTTTTGGCCAACTTCAGCTTTGGCTTATATGAACAGAAATTAAAGAGAAGAAAGGAAGTCATCCATTTAATCCTTTTTATGTTTGTAGAAGCTTTGTACCTTTTACTTTGATTTAGTGAACAAATAGATGTACTCTTAAAAGAAGGAGGGACTTCCTCTTACACTTTCACCACCCTCTTCTTCCCCCCTCTCTTTTAATCAGTATTTTACCCCACCATTGTAAATAGCATCTCTGTTTTTACAACTACTATTTAATGTATTTTTTACTTAGGCTCATTCAGATTAGAAAGTACTATATCATGAAATAGAGTGGTATATAGGCTTTGAGTAGGGGTTGTCCTTTTTGGTTAGAGGACAAAGGCCCATTTTATTGAGCTTATAATTTTTCTTATAATTTTCTTATAATTTTACATGCTAATACTAATCTGGTTTAGGTGGTGGGGAGAGTTTCTGTCAGGGAACAACATTTGTAGTACTCAAAAATATTTATCCCTGATGTCTCTTTAATATTTGAATGTCTCCATCAGTGTACTTTCTCCTGTTTGGGGGTTTAAGACTGTTCTTTCTTGGTTCCTCTTACCTGTTGGACCACCTTTTCTCAGCCTCTTTTGTTAAATCTTCGTCCACATTATGACCATTTAGTGAGGATATCCCAAAGTTCTTTTTTCCTTTTATATTATCTCACTTGATAATATCATCAGCTGCCGTGGATTAAATTGTCTTCTCTTTGTAGATGATTTCCAATTTATTTATTCATCCTTAGTTTCCTCAGCTCCAGGCCCATGTTCATCACCCTGTTGAACATTTTAAACTGCATGGCATAGCGATGATAACTGAACTCATGAGAACTGAGCTCATTGAAAGAGGTAATAGAGATAGAAGAGGGCCAGGATAGAGTCTTGGAGTATTTCTGTAGCTAAAAAATGGCACATGATTCAGCAAAGAAAACAGCAGTGGTGGCTACACAGATAGAACCAAGGAAGAGCAGCACTATGGAAATCCAGAGAGGAGATAATATCCGGAAAGGACATCAGAAAGTTAGTGTGCTCCATTTTTTTCTATATTATATTGAAAAGATATTAACTAGTACTTCATGGCTTATAAAATACTTCATAGAAATTTACCATCTTTGGAGACAGTCCGTTCTATTTTCTATTGCCTGGGCTTATGAAGAATTTTTTTCTTAGGTTGAGCTTTAAATTTTTCTCCCTGCATGAAACATAGTAAGTGATTAATAAATTCTTTTTAACTGACTCACTTGCAGGACAATGTGATCATTCATTTGACAACTCTTTAAATACTTGAAAGCTGCTATTTGCTTTTTACAAGTTGGAACATCATAAGATCCTTCAACAAAAGGCATTGTTTGCATGGTTTTAAGTGTCTTTATTGTCTTGATTATTCTCTTTTGGATTTTCTCTAGTTTATCAATATCTCCCCTGCTTTCATGCATAGTAAGAGGACAAAGTATTTAAAGAACATTAGAGATAAATGTATAGTCTACAACAAATTAAGACCCTTTTAGTTAAACTGCTTTTTCTATGTGACACCACAATTTGTTGTTTAAAGTAGCAAAAACAATATCTGTTTAATGATTATTGTTTCCATTTAAAAATTCATAGTAATGAAAATAGTTGTTCTCATAATTCTAATTTTTCATCCTTAAAACAGTGCTATGAGGTATACTTTTTTCTTTTGGCAGATTTGTGATTTCATTAGTGTAGGGAATTGGGGACTCTACATGATTCTTACCAATTTAAACTGTTTTGTAACTTAAAAGCCTTCAAGTTATCTAGGATATGTCTAAATCAAACAAGAAATGAATGGGTGGGGTGGCATACATAAGGATCTCTGCAGGCCTCATAATGACTTACAAAACAACATATCGCTGTTATCTGTGACTTGTATTTTTGTTAATTTTGTTAAATATTTCTCAATTATATTTTAATCTGGTTTGGGAGCCTCTTGAGATTGTTTTGAGCCACATGTGGCCTACAGATGATCTATTTCACATCTCTGGTCTAGGACACTGAAGGGTTAAATTATTTTTCTGTCATTGAAAGGATTTGAACCAACTTCTGAGCTAAATTTTCTATTCACTATAGCATATTACCCCTCATGACTGTCAATGACCTGTGTAGGTAGATAAGGATTATTAGTCCTATTTTATATAATGAGAAAACTGGGCTAAGGGGAAATTAAGTGATTTGTTGATGTTCCATAACTACTTATGTAGAATTTAGGATTTGAAGCCAGTTGTTTAACTGGAAATTAGTATTTTTCCCTCTATACTATACTTGTGTTAATAAGACTAATTTTTTTTTTGAAATCTGTAATCATTAAAGTGTATGGATTGGGAAAATGCTCCTAAAAGTTATCTAGCACTTCTTTATTCCTTAATTGTACTTCATTTAAATCTGTTCCTAATTCATAAAATGATTTAAAAACTTGCCTCTCAGTGGTAATGAAGGCCTCTTTGTGAGAGTTTGACATATCTAACTTAAATTTTCTCTGCTTTAATTTAACTCATTTTAAGTTTTCTTAAATTTTTTTTTCTCTGGTGAAAAGAGGTGTTAATTGTTAATTTCTGTGAAATTATGTTGAATGTAAGCTACTTGCAAGTACAGTGTCTTATTCCTATTTATTTATATCCCTAGAACCTAGTGTATTTCTTGGCATGTAGTGAATACTTAGTGGTAAATGCTTTGTGATGGATTTTAATTTATATGAAGATTTATTACTTAACAACTTTCATTTATTGTGGCTCAGTAGCCCATTGGTTTAGTCTTATTTTACATTATCCACAGTCTTAAATGTCTGATCACTAATATTGATTTCTATGTGTGAAATCTTGAAATTTGTATTAGGTGTGTATTCTTTGCCAACTTAGTCCCAGAGGATAGTTGAGAACACATTCATCCCTTTATTAGTTACAGAGCCAATGGGGAGGGGAAGGAGTAACACTAAGAATGTGTAAGATTAAGTACACTATCACCTGTTTGATGTGTTAGTTCTTTTGCTGAATTGTTTTTCTTTTAAAATTTGTTTCACAAGAGAAATTTGGAAATGAAAGTGATACACACACACACACACACACACACACACACATATACATATAAAAGCTAAACATAATACAATACAAGTACTGCCTTTGGAATCAGAGGTTCTGACTTCAAATACCATCTACTTGTTTGACCTTGGATCAAGTTACTTAACATTGTTTTGCCTCAGTTTCTTCATCTATAAGATGAGGATGTTAGGCTATGTTGCTGCTGAGGTCCCTTCCAGCTCTAGATCTATTATTGTTTTAGTTTTGTTTTTAATAAGAATATATTTAATGAGTTTTAGGTGCCATTTTAATAACTTATTGTGTGTAGAAATTAAAGTTCATTGTTAATTTTCTTAGGGTATGACAACTCATGATTGAATGTCTTAATAAAAATTGGCTTTCTGGTAGTCAGGATGAAATTAAAATTTTCTTCATGAATAGATGACAAAGGTTGTCATCTGACACTTGTAAGGGACAATATAGTTCTAGATGAGGCAGATCTTCAGAATGAAAGATTATCATGTCATATGTGGAGGAAAGAAACGATAGTGGCCATTGTGTAATTAATATAGGAATCTTACAGACTTGTATAGCCAATTATTAATGACTAAATATATTTAATGAGGATTATGCAAAATAGTTATGTATGTATTAATTAAGACAACTTTGGTTATACAACATGCATGTGTGTGTGCTTGGGAAAATTTATTGATGATTTGTCATTGACTCTTTCAAAAGTTATTTGAGCACAAATTGTTAGTGTTAAGACACAAATTCCAAGGAAGGAGATAAGAGCCTTCTATAATGATTCTTTGTTTCATGTGAAGAATAATTGTTAGTTTAGGAATTTTTTTCTGTTCTTAGTAGTTTTGAGAGACTTCATGGTATTAATTAATACTAACATATTGATGTGCTTAGTTTTGTCTGCTTTCATATTATATAATTGGTTATTATTTGGAATAGTTCTTATTAATATATTAATTTTGTCTCCATATACAGTTAAACTTTTTAACTCAGTTTTGTTACCTTAATTTTACAAAATCACTACTTTTGTCTTATTTTGTTTTAAAAAATTTATTTCATAAACCTAGTGTAAGTTTTTGAAAATATTTTTGCCTGTAAATACTTAGTTAAAACTATCTATGAAAATTCTTTCTCCCAATACAGTTCTTCACACTACCAATCGTGCGATCTAATTCTAGATATGTTCTGAGACAGCTGAAATGATAACAATTGTAGAGAATATGTAAAAATTTATGAGTCATTCCATTATTAGCAGTGGATTTGTGGCAAATTGAATTCTAATAATCTCATACAAAGGTTTTTCCTTTTGAGAAAAATAATTCATATTTTTCTTTACCTTTTTGCCCTCAGCAATTAGTATTGAAGTATATGCAGAAATTATTTTCATGATGGCCTGTTTGCAAATAATTATCAGAAGTTCAATACCAGATTGCCAAATATTTTGTGAAATAATCTTCCTTGATTTCTTCTCACATTTACCTTCAATTTCCTTCTTTTTTCCAGTTTTGCTTAGAATAAGAATGTTTCTTATAGTCAGGAACGGGCAGAAGATGTACTTTAAAAATAGATTTACTAGTTATCAACTACGCTTATATTCCCTAAGATAGATAATATAAAAAGGTATCTTGGATAGTTTGGTTTTGGTGCTCAGGCTCTTTACTACTTGCTTCCATCACTTTTCTCTAAAATTGTTACTTTATAAAAGACAAACGCATGAGGTAGATAGCTGTTGCTTTATCTCTTTTTGATAATTTTTTTGTTTGGATGTAGATATCTCTCTGGAGCAACCCTTTTTTTTTAAACTTCTAAAATGCTAAAATCTTATATTTCTTCCCCATTATAGGTCAAAGTACCTAAAGTTCAGGGTCTATATAGTTTTAAAATTTCTATTATCTCCTTCACTTAGCAAAAGGCCTTGCTTATATTGTAGTAGATGCATGATAAATGTTTGCTTAACTTGAACTATTGAATAACTGTTGTGAGAAATATGCTATAAAACAGTCTTTGATAATCAAGGAGTTACAGAGAAGCTGCAAGTTTGTTAATTGTTATAACTGTGCATATCCAGGTGAATATGTTTGTATCGTACTTGAGTGTAAATGATATTTGTTCTAGAGTTAATAAGTACTATATTTTTTGTTTTTTTTTTCATTACTAGTAGACTAATAATTCTTATTTCCCATCATTTTCCTTCCAAATATGTGGACTTGCTTGATTTTTAGAGGCATTCTGGGTTAGGTTGTCTGTGGTAGAGAATGATGCATTCTGCCCTTTCTTTAAAATACATAATCTTTTCTTGTAATGGCAGTGACTCTGCTTTTTCACAGCAGTGCCTTGCCAAAGGTAACTATAGATCCAGTGGCATCAGCCACCTCAATATTTTTGTGCTAAATTGATTTTTTTAGGGTACTTTTTCCCCTTCCTTTTGAAAAGGGTAAAAAGGATAAAAGGTATTCAATTTCCTTTCATTTTTTATAGTTTTCATACTGTGATATTGTTTTAAAAAATATTTTGGTTTATCTAAGAATGGAAATTATATTTGTATGCTTTTGATAGAATGTATGGCTATGTATTTTTTATAATGCTTTCCATAGAATTTTACTGTGATGCCTCATCATCATGTGAGGACGACCCTGGGTAACCTTGAAGGCTGTACCAGTGAAGTGTAAGCTCTGGCAGGTTCTGTCATTCTCATTGACTTTGAGAATGGCAACAGACTATTTTCTGAGGATTAGTCCAGTGAAGTACAGAGAAGCTCATTACCCCTAGGCTGGTCAGTTGATAAATCTTTTGGCCATGGGCACCCCTGAAAAAAAGAAAAATACAAAACACCATGCAATGCTGGGAAATACCATTCTACTTCAGTAGTGACAGCTGCAAATTGGAGGAAAAAGTAACAGAGGTATTAAGAATCAAACTGTATTTAATTTAACTAAGAATCATTTGTAATAACTTTAATTTTGATGCCCTTAAGTGGAAGATCTTCGTCCACTGATGAAGTGGATGGAGTTGCTGAATTAAATCAGTCTTTACATTCCTACTATATACAAAAGTGGAAAAAAAGAAGGAAGTTGCAGGTAAATAGGAGAATTAATCACAAGGAATATTATTTCATGAAATATCTGGTAATCTAGTATTACAGTTCTGATAAGTACTTGCAAAAATGTCACCATGGAATTGCAGAGGGTAAAAAGGTAGAGAAATTTTCAAACTTGATAAGACCCTCCAAATTAAGTCATAATTTGGTGACTTAAGTGCACAGATGAGAAAAGATAAGGATACGAAAGACATTTTAGGAAAGCAAAGTTTAGGAAAAAGGAATGAGAGAGGCCAAAACTTGAAGATTACATAGAAGCCTTAAATCTTAGAGCATGATACTTTAGGAAAAAGAATTGGTAGGCCATATTTGCAACAGTGTAGCGATTACTCATGCTAATGAAATATAATAGTCATTGAATGAAATCACACATTCACAGATACTTCATTTATGTAGCTCTGAGTAAGGAAACTCCTTTACTAATTCAGATCAGCAAGTACTTTGTAACTTATGGTTACCAAAGATATTGAAAGATTAAGTGATTTTACCTGAATTTACACAGCCAATGTCTGTTAGAGGTTAGACTTGAACCCAAATCTCCCCTCTCAGTTCAGCTCTTTATCCACATAAAGTATATTAAATTAAAGTATGCCACAAAATATATTAAATTATTTTTTAGCCTTGTGTACTTAATGATAAATCCAACTAATTTGTCAGAGCAAAGATTAGAATCAATAAAAAGCAAGAAGAAAGAATAAAAAGATATGGCATATAATTGAAATTGTGCAATACAAAACTTTTAATAGATATTCAGCATTAAGAAATGGAAAGAAAACGTTAGAAATAACATCGATAGTGATTATACTAATTTTGTACAAATGTTTAACCACAGTAAATCTGTTGCCACAACAAGATGTCCAAAAGAGCCAGGAAGGTATCTTAGCAAACATGTGACTTATTATCAGTCTGATAGCTATGGCAGCCAAAGGCTATGCCACTTAAGATTATACATTCATTCTTATGAAGTTTGATGGATGATTACAAGTAGTATTGTATCATTTAGTAGAGAGAAGTTATGGAGTATAAAACTGGTTTAAAGAAAGCTTGGTATGAGATCTAACTAGGCAGTCATGCAAAGGGCATTACTCAAAGATGAAAATGTAGGGACAAAAAATAGAAGAAAATTGCAAAAGGTTTATAAGAATTACTAGTGCAAACTGTTTTCATCTTTAGCAATAATGGAACTAAGATACATAGTCCAACATAAATGTCACAATTCTGGATGTTTTTGTGTAGGAGTTAGAAATGGCACCCTGAACAGGGATGGGAAAAGCAATTGTAATATATGTAAAGGAGATACATCCCAGAGCAAGTTGATGATGGCTTTAGTGCATCAAATCACAAGATAACAGATAGAGGGGAAGATAATATAAGCATGGGGAAAAAAGAGATCTCTGGCCATATCAATGTCCCCCAAAAAGACAACCAAGAAAATCACAACTACTTGTCTGCCTTCTGTCCAAATATATCAAATGTTTATTCTAGTCATTTATATGTGAAATGAGGGAATTTTCATTGAACATACTAGTAGGGCACAAGCAGGCTTTTACAAACAGTATCCCATAATGGACCATGTCTTTACTTTTTCATAATTGATGTAGAGATTATAAGATTCTACTATATAATTGTTATTTTGAAAAAACATTTGATTTGATAGAACAAGAAAGATTCCTTTCCACTCATATATCTCTCATTGATTAAGATTATTTGAAAGTCATGACAAGAGAAATAATCTCATTCGATGACTTTCTGCTCATAAATAATCTGGCAAAATAGAGAAATTGAGATGTGTACCCACCACCGCTATTGATCACTGTGATAGGAGAGAATCAGAACAAAATCTAAGTTGTAGAGTGATTCTCTTTGGATAGTAGGAGTCTCCAGATATTCCTGCTTATAGATGATATCATGCTCACTGAATCAAACTCCAGGACATTGCAGAGCCTCCTAGAAGAGATATATAATTACTCATGAGTTTGACTTTGAAATCCATCCGCACAGGAAATATTAAATGGTATGAAGAATGAATTTGGATAGAAAACCTGTTGACTTGGCCATCAAAATATACATCTAGTACAGATAGTACAAATAGAATTAGTTGGGCCCAGAATAAAACAAGAGAAAACAGTCTGGATTGCCTTTAGGACATTACAAAATTTCTTTTGTAATTCCAAAGCTCTTTTGATAACCTTAAATTTCTTGTAAAAACAAAGGCCTTTCTTTTAAATACCAACTATCTCTTGGTAGTGTGATGATGTTAACAAGCCATGAAATACAATAGTTTCTGCAAATTAAAGATGAATAATCCACAGATAGTAATGGAGAGGTGAACATAAGGGAGATCATCAGACTGCTATATATAATCACTGAGGAATTTTAAAGAAGACTTGGAATAAAAGATGTCATCAAGAAATTATGATAAGAAAAAAAACTGGGTTGATAATATGGCAAGGGAATGTTGGTATAGCCAGAGCCACCCAATCCTTAATCTTTTCCTATGTATTAGGTTAGGTAAATCCCCTAGGAACTTTTGGGTGGATGTGAGTCACACAGGATGGGAAGGCATGCATGGGCTGTGATCTGTATCTATTGGAGAAACACCTAGTGTGACATGATCATAGATTTATATGAATATAGTAATATGAGTTAATTTATTTTTTTTTTATTTTTTTTTTTTTTGATGCTATACTTCAAATTTATTAAGCCAAACTAATAAAGTGAACAACAGTCCCAACATAAACGGTTCTGAATCACAGATGTTGTATTTCCCCTGATTTTCTTTTTTTTTTTTTTTTAATGAATTTATTTATTTAACTTTTTACATTCATTTCATT
>JAQQSK010013038.1:0-11633 GCA_028658325.1 Potorous gilbertii | reverse complement strand
GTTTCCCTGTGTATCTTATTTAATGAGGTCTTTTTTGCTTTGTTTTGTCTGAGATCATGATTGCTACCTCTGTCTTGTAATAGATTCTTCTCTAGCCCTTTATTTTAACTCTGTGTGTGTCTCTCATATAGAACATATTGTTGGATTCTGGTTTCTAATCCATTCTGCTCTCTGCTTCCGTTTTGTGGGTGAGTTCATCCCATTCACATTCACAGTTATGATGACTAACTGTGTATTTCTCTCCATCCTCTTTCCTTCTGTTTATCCTTCTCTTTTCCTTTTTTACCTTGTCCCACCTCAAAAGTCTGTTTTGCTTCTGACCACTGCTTCCCTTATTCCTCTCCCTCATAATACTCCCTTCCCCATTTCTCTTAACCCTTTCCCCTCCAACTTCCCTGTTAGGTAAGAGAAATTTCTATACCTAGATGAGTATGTATGTGTATTCTTCCCTCTTTGCACCAATTTAGATGACAGTGAGATACAAGTGTTGCCTACTCCCACCCCCGTTTTTCCCTCCACTGTAAAAATTCTTCCTTGCATGCTTTTCTATGTGTTATAATTTTCCTCATTATTGCTCTCCCTTCCCCCTTTTCCTGGTATATCCCTCTTTCTCACCCATCCGTTTCTTTTTGAGATCACCCCAAAATAACTGACTCATACCTATGCTCTTCTAGCTGCCCTAATAATGATAAAGTCATTTGGAGTGATAAGTGTTATTATCTCACCGTGTAGGAATGTAAATAGTCTAACCTTATGGAGTCTCTTATGATTGCTTTTTCATGTTTGCCTTTTTATGTTTCTTTTGAGTTTTTGTGTTTGGATGTCACATTCTCTATTCAGCCGTGGTCTTTTCGTCAGGAATGCTTGAAAGTTCTCTGTTTCATTAAATAGCCATTTTTCCCCGGAAGGATCATATTCTGTTCTGCTGGCTTATAATCTTAGCTCCTTTACCTTCTGAAATATAATATTCCAAGCTTTCTGCTCCTTTAAGCTGCTAAATATTGTGTGATCCTAATTGTGCCTCCACAATATTTGGATGATTTCCTTCAAGCAACTTGCTATGTTTTCTCTTTGACCTGGAAGCTCAGAAATTTGGCTGTAACATTCCAGGAGTATTAATATTCCTGGCTATAACATTCGTTTTGGTATTTCTTTCAGGAAGTGACTGGTAGATTCTTTCTGTTTCTATTTTACCCTCTTATTCTAGATATCAGGATAGTTTTCCTTTATAATTTCTTGAAATATGATGTCTGGATTATTTTTTTATCCTGGCTCTCAGGTAATTCTTAAATTACCTCTGCTCAATCTATTTTCCAGATCAGTTTTTCCAATAAGATAGTTCACATTTTCTTCTATTTTTCGTTCTCTTTACTTTGTTTTATTGTTCCTTGATGTCTCATAGAGTCATTTAGCTGCAACTTGCCCAATTTTAATTTTTAAGGAATTTTTTTTCAGTACTTTTTGTACTTCCTTTTCCATTTGGCTAATTCTACTTGAGCAGTTTTTTTTCCATGAATTTTTGTACTTCTTTCACCAATCTTCTTATTCTCTTTTCATAATTTTCTTGCATCATTTTCATTTTTCCCCACTTTTTCCTCTTCTACACTTACGCCTTTTTTATACTCTTTCAAGAATTCTTGTGGAGCCTCTGTCAAGTTAGCATTTTCTTTAAGGCTTTTTTTGGTAACTTTTTTCCATGTTATTGCCTTTTTTTGAATATGTCTTGGTCTTCCCTTCCATCATAGTAATTTTTTCTGTAGTTGTTTGCTCATTTTTCTAGCCAGTTTATTTATTGACTTTGGAGAGGCACCATCCCAAGCTTCAGGTTTTTTCAGGGTGCTATTTTTAGAACTAGTTCTCGGAGTCTTCAGGTTTTCTGTGCTTCCAAGGTGGTGGGATCCAGAAAACAGGCATGGTCATTCCCTCCCTGTTCTACCCTATGGTCCTTATTCCAAAATGGCCCCTGCTCTCCTATAACTGTAAATACTAGGTTCCACTTATACCTGAATCTATGACCAAGTCCCCTGCTGTGCTGCAGCTGCAAATACTAGTATTCCTTTCTGCCTCAGAACTACAACCAGAGTTTCTGCTCCCTTGCAACAGAGTACAAGGGTTCTACTCTGCCCTGGAACTGCAAGGCTACTGCCTTGTCTCTATAACCTTGGCTTTGCCCCCTCTTATGCCTTAGTTCTTAGATTTCATTTTTTGGTGCCTCTTTCTAAAATGGATTTCTCTCATTGTCTTCATTATCCATCTTTCCTTTCTGTTTACTCTGGAAGCCATATTTCTCTCTATGTTGGTGTTTTCTCTATTGACTTTTTTTTATGTTTAGGATCTTTGAGTTTTCTCCTTTCTGAAATGTTTGATACTTTCAGTTTTCCCCCCTCTTTTCCTTATAACTCACTTCCTGACTCCTTCCCTTCTGATTGTGGTTTCCTTTGGGGCTGGATCTCAAAGTTTTTAGCTTCCTCCAACACTGTACAATTTATTTCTACCTTATAACTTCCTCCAGAACCCACAGTGAAGTACAGAAGTAGGAAACTAAGAAAATTTTGCAAACACAGAAAATAGATATACATATCTTTTAAAAAGCAGTGATGAAAGAGGGTATAACAAATAAGACTTAGGAAATTTAAGTATTCAGATTATTTGTTGTAATTAAAATAAAGATTAAGATGCAATATTTTGCATATTCTAAAGAGTACCCAATCCTAGGCTTTGTTCTCAGTACAATGATAAGGCAACCTCCATCTCTAGCCTGCTCCTATACATTCGTGGAGGTGGTTGCACTTGTAATGAACATTGAAACACTTCTGTTGTAATAATAGCTCACATTTCCTTATGTAACATTCCAAGATGATCAGAGTACTTTCCTCACAACATTTTTTGAAGTAGGCAGTACAGATCTCTCTTATTGGTGGACTTTTAAAGTCACTAGAATAAAAAAAAATCCATGTACTCCTTAGCCATCTTGGTGGTGAGCTTCTTCAAGGCTGGCCTTGGCTAATAGCTACACTGCATTTTTTTTTAACCTGATCCACAGTCAGAGGCTTTCTAGCTGCACAGATGGTAGTTTTCAAGAACATAGGATTATCTCTAGCCCAGGAGGCAGCGTGGTTACTAAAAAGAAGAAATATTTTTATGAGCAGAAACTTCTGATGGAGTTTTGTGTGTCCTCTGAAGGGTAGCTTTGGCATTTGAATTTCAGCTGCTTGAGGTCAGGGACTTAATTTTGATCTTTCCATCTCCAGTACCTTAACAAAGTGCCTTTGACCTCGTCATACTTTGTATGCCAGAAACAGGGCTTGAATGCAAGTCTTTGAGACTTCAAAGTTGCCTGGCTTATCCAGTGTGCTACACTGTCTTTAAATGTACCTGTGCCAACTACAATGATACCTAACATTGATATATAACTTTAAGGTTTGCAAAGTACTTTATATATTTTTAGAACTTCCATGAAAAGGGAATAGCCATTATTCATGAGCTGTGTATTTGCTTTCACCTTTTAGGGGTATGTTGAATTGCAGGTTGCCTTTCCTCACAACTACCCAAATGCCAAACTGCAGCTCTTTGGGAGGTCATATTCGCTTGACAGAAAACAGCAGCTGCTGCTCAATCAAGATCTCACTGCTTACATCACAACCTTCGATGCTGGCGAGCTGTGCGTGTGTGCCGCAGTTCAGTGGCTGCGGGACAATGGTGGTCCCTATTTCCGGAGGAGTAAGCTCTTTTCCGAACCGGTTGTGAAGGTGAAGCCCGTGAAGATCACGTTCCACCGAATGTGGATCTACAGCCACCAGATATGTCGTCCAGAACTGCGAAAGAGGATTTGGGACTGTGCGAAACGGCTAAATCTGACAGGGTTTTTTCTAACAGGGAAGCCAGGTATAATTTGTGTGGAGGGCAAGAAAGAGCAGTGTGAGGAATTCTGGCACACGATCAGGTATCCTAATTGGAAGCACATTTCCTGCAAGCATGCTGAGAGTGTGCAGACGGAAACCAATGGGGATGAGCTGCGCATCTTTCAGACTTTTGAGGAATTGCAGTTTGAGAGCCATGGTAATTTCAGGCATGATTACCACATGGATCTGGGCAAGTTCCTGGAATTCCTCAAAAAGCATCGCAGTGAACATATTTTCCAGATGTTATTTGGCATTGAAAGCAAAAGTTAAGATGCCTAAAAATATGTTCACAGAGCAGCATTTGCAGTTTCTCAAGTTATTCATTTCACTAAGAATAATAACTTGAGTTTAAATGGAAATCATTTTGTGTGTTAGCTGCTGCAGCATAGAAACAAGTTTTTTTTGGTTTTTTCATCCCATTTGTTGGGGGTAGAAATGGAGGTATGCAGTGTAGACCTGTTATTTTTATTAGGAAACTTCATGTGGAAAGTCCCTCCACTGATAAAAGTCAACAGTTCATTTAACATTTAATCCAAGAAGTTATGGAACTTGCCCATGATCAAAGAGCTAGTAAGTTGGAGAGGCAGAATTGAACACTGGTCTTGCAAACTTCAAGGCCAGCCCTCTAACCACTCGACAATGCTACCTCTTAGATATAGTACCCATCATTTAAAGGTTTAGTGACTTTCTGCCACTTCATGAATTTCTAGCGCTAAGTTGCTTTGCTTTCTTGAGTTCTGGGTCATTAGGAACCCTGTGTTGTCTAGTTTTCTGTTTTCTCTGTATTTGATGTAGTACCAAACACAGTCCATGCTAGACACAATGTAGATATGTAGAAATATGTGTTCGTTTATTAGTGTGAATGCCATCAGGCAACCTTGGAGACTCTAGGTCACTAGGACCATTGTAAATATTCAGTTTGGGATTGTTAACAGCTCTAGGAAACCACAACCATCACAGGGAATCTGCTGTGCTCTGACCAGCTGCCAAGTGGGGAACTTTTGGGCAGGTAAAGGAGATCTGGAGTTTTTAAACTGTTGCAGGAGCCTTCTTGTTCATTCTAGATCCTGTAAAGTACCTGAAAGTGAGAGCAAGTCCACCCATCTCATCTATCCAGGGTGTGGACCAAGGGGCAGCCCAGAGTCAGCAGGAAGCTGCAGAAAGGCTTAGTCTGAGGGCTGCTGTGTCACCTGCAGGTAAACATCAGGTACTCTTACTGGAATGCTATGCCTGTGAAGTCCTCCCTCAAGGGAGATGCAGAATTAGCTCACAGACTGGAAAGGGATGAAGACAAATAGATAAACAGCTAATATACTTCTCAGGTACATCTGAGAAGTGCAAAATAGAGCATTTTGAGAGTAGAAGAGAGGGTCGTCTCCCAGCAGTGATCAGAATGGAAGGCTGAGCTAACAGTCTAGCTAAAGTAAGCTAAGACTGCAATGGCAAACCAATGAAAGGAGCAGACTTTTTTCAAAATAATAGCAAGTGTGGGATATGGGCAGATTCTGGCAGAATTTTATTCCAACTGATTCCCTGGCCTGATTATCTCCTTAGTTTAGAATACGGTGCTAATGAGCAGCCCATTGTTGTGAGTTAAATCCTTAAGCAGGACCGTAGGCTTCCTACCCTGTTAACATGGCCATGAACTGAAATTGTGTCTTTGGCCAACTCCTTTGCAAGGATGTGTCATTTGTGCAGCAGTAAATCCATGTTAAATATTGTGGATGGCTTAGTCCAGCATTACACCAGAGTGATGTGGGGGAAAGAACACTGAATTTGGAGTCAGAAGACCTGGTTTTGAATCCTGGGTTTGCTTCTTAATCTTATGTTACCTTAAGCAAGTCCTTTAACTTCCCTGGGATTCAGTTTCCTCATCTATAAAATTAATATTGGTCTACACTAGAGGTTCTTAACCTTCTTTGTGTCATGGACCATTCTGGTGAAGCCTTCTCAGAATAAATTTTTTAATGAATAAAATATAGTATATGGAACTATAAAAGAAATCAATTATATTGAAATAATTATCAAAATTAAAATATTTTTTGAAAACAAATTTTCAGATACTTGGTTAAAGAACTTCTGAGTTAGTTGATCTAGCTCATCTAACTCTAAATCCTAAAATCTTCTGACCATTTAGGAAGTGGGGGAGGGGGAGAGGGAAATGCTTGTTTTAAGTGTCACGTCTTTATACGAAAAGCTATTCACTTTTTATTAAACTTTCAGAGAATCATTTTTCAGGTTTTTTTCTGTAAGTGAAACTACGTTGGTGTAATAAGTGAATTTTTTCATATAGTGTTCTTAAAATATCAGAAGTGTACTTATTACTCTCAAATGTTAAACTTAAATGTACTTGTTTTCTTGTCTGTTGAATGGGATACTATTTGCCATTTACGTACTTGGGATAAAGATTATTATTAGTAAAAAAAAAAAAGTATTTTATCTTCTCAATTTTCCTCGTACAATTTGTCTAGATCTCTCCTTTCTCCTCTTCCCTTTTGTAAATGTATTAGTGTATGTGTCCTATCTTGCTTCCTCTCCCCTCTGCTCCCTCTAAAATGTGACATCCCTGGCAACAGGGACTGCCATTTTTTATCTTTGTATCCCCAGTACAAGTGTATTCAGTAGCTACGTAATAAATGTTGCATTGACTCAAAATCTACTTGTTCTGTTTATTTCCATTTCTTTGCTAGATTTCCTACAGCCCAGTCTGAAAGTGAGCTAGCTTCTAATTTTTGAAATCACAAGCACCCCCAAAATAAAGTGTGTTCTTCTGTAGCAAACTTTCAGAGTTGGACAGGCCTCTGGGCCACCCAGTCCAGCCTGTTCCTGAACGAGAACATCCTTTACAGCATCTCCCCCAAGTGGTCCTCCAGCCTTGACAAGCAGACTCCAGTGAGGAAGAGCTCCCTATGTCCCCAAAAATTCCACTTTGGGGTGGCATTAGTTGTTAGGAACTTAAATCTATTTCTCTGCAATTTCCAGCTCTTATTCCTCCTCGTTCTGCCCATTGGGGCCAAGGAGGACAATATTAATCCCCTCATACATTGCCCTTCTCATAACTGAATACGGCTATAAGCTTCTTTCAAAGTCTTTTTCCGGGTTAAACCTTTCCAGTTGGTTCTATTTGGGCATATTTTCCTACCCTGGAAGATAATCTTTGTCCTTCTCGTATGGTTTTTGGGGAATTCCCCCTCACAAAAGGGTTCAAGAAAAACTACCCTCATGTAAGGCACTAAGATGGATCAGCACCCACTCAAGACCATAGCTGAAGAGTTTCCATCAATTTGTTCACTTATGCTTGCTAATCAGAGGGCACAGTTTGAAAGAAAAGACATTTAATCCAACAGCATAGCAAATGAAGTGGTGCCTTTGGAAGTCCTCAACCTCAAATGGTGGTATTCCCCATCCCCCAGATTACTACTTCAGATCCAAGGTTCCTCTCTGAATCTGGATCCACTGGATCAGTGCCTGTTGGATCCAGTTGGTCAAGAACTCCTAACAGTGCATTTACTTTGTTGTTAGAGAATGTGATTATTTTCAAAGCAAAGACGTGAAATTGCCATAGTAAGAAGTGTAGTAATAAAACATTACTTAAACCATGGGCACACTTTCCCAGTAATACACCATTTGTGAGAAAAGTAAGCACACCTAGGGAAGACTGGAGAAGCATACTTACCAGCAACATATTTGACCAAGACTTTTTCATGGAGGGAAAAGCAGACCTCTCTGATGCTACAATAATAGTGTTACCATCATGCAGCCCCTTTGAGGCCTATTCCCCAATGTTCTCTATTAGTGTGGAATCCTATCAGGTGTGTGGGGGTAGTGTATACTTTATGTATACTTTCTGCTGGAACTTAACTCCCTGGTCTCACTGCACCAAGATTTCAAAGCTGCATCCATTGGGCATTGTCCTGCCCCTCCCTTCCCACTCCCCATCAGTTTTTCTCAACCTCAAGGTTCTTTTGGTTTACCTTGCAAATTAATGAAAACCCTTTTCGGTGGAATCACTTGGAGGTGTTACTTCTGTCTTTTTCACTTTATTTCAGTTTCCTGCATTTATTATGTGATTATCCTCAGACTTTAACAGACTTGAAATCATACCTTATAGATGTGGGCTATCCTTTCCCACAAGTTGTACTCCACCAGTGAAGGAACACATGCAGAAAATACACATGAGCCAGAACCAAACATCTAGGCCATACATGTATAGGATAAGTGCTCTGGGAACATGTATGAAGAGGCCCATGCCAGGAACCCCTGTGGCTAGCATCCATGCATGGATAGGGAAACCTGTCTTCACTACCATGTGGAAGTCCTGCTGTCTTCTGGTGAGATCACTATGTACTGCTGTTTTCCACTAGATGTGTCATCTGTGTTGGGCACAGCATCTCTGTTGGCCCTCTCTACTGGTCTCATGATTTCTTAGCTTCCTCTTATTACTCTCCTGGGCTTCTACTCTCTGGGGATATCTGCTGGCTCTTCCCATCTAAAGTGGGAAAGGGCAAAGTGCAGAGAAGTTCACTTAGAATGAGAGGACCTGTATTCAATCCTTTGGGTTCAGGTTTACATCTGTTTGACACTAGGCTGCTAGACAAGTCATCCTCCCTGGGCTTCAGTTTCTTTATCTTAAAATGAGAGTAGAAGGCCAAATTAGATGACCTCCAAGATCCCTTGCATCTCTGGATCTATGATTCTGTGTTCCTAATAAGATGTGGTGACCAAAAAGCCTCTCCTTGATAAAGGATAGGCTATTATTTTAGTCTATACTGAGGTTATGTCCATCATACCTAACTAAGAGCCTTGACCAGAGTACACCATCCTAAAACTGTGTTCTGTTGATGTCCAGTGTTTAGTGTTGATATGAAGCCTACTGTTCCAGATAGATATCTGACTCAGGCTTAGAAAATTGTAACTCGTATTTTACCTCTGATGGGGACTTACCTCCCCGCAAAACATTCATATCCAACCCCATAGAACTTGTACTGAGGATGAGGCCTCAAAACCTAGTTCAAGGACAGTGTTTTTCTCAAACTGGCATTAGTCTATCAATCAATAAACAAGCATTGATTGAACAGTTACATGCCAGAGTTTTTGACATTGAGCAACAGTCATACAAATGTAAAGTTGAAGGTTCTGACTTTCAAAGACTTCCTAATCTACTAGGGGGATACAACACATGTAGGAGAGTCAAGAAATACCATTTGATATAAGGTTGTAAAATTGTCAGTGTGAAAATCTACAATTCACAGTACCTGGCACAAAGTGAACAACAAATCCTTAATCATTGGCCATTCACCCAACAACAGGGACAGCGTAGTCCCAGGCTGTATTCCTATTCCTTGTGGGGAAGAGGAGGCTGAAGTGCCACTCTGGCAAAATTCTCAAGCTGGACAGAACCTAGTATCCTGGTGGATGGTTAGATGAGATGTGAAGTAGGTTCTGGGCATTTGGATGTTTAATGTTCTGAAGTGAATTTTCCCTCATTCATCCACGAGTCAATATAGCTTGCAAGTCTACACCCTAGTAAATAATTTGGAGTCCCAGCAAATGATATGGGTCACATTAGAATACCTGTAGATACGTTACATAAAACATTATGCTTTGATGTGTAGCAGTCACAATAATCATTTCAACTACAAACATGTACAGGCATTTAATTCATGTCATTCACACTAGAACTATGTGCAAGTAGCATTAATAATAATAGTCAAAATTTATATAGCACTTTACAAATATTTCACTTGATCTTCATAACAACCCTGGGCAATAGGTACTGTTGTTATCTCCATTTTACAAATGAGGAAACTGAGGTAGATAGAAGTAAAGTGACTTGCCCATGGCTACACAGCAGTAGAGGCTAAGTTTGAATGCAGGACTTCCTAACTCCATGTTCACTGGATACAATTTACCGCTTATCTGTTGAGAAAAGCAAATTGATTCTGATACCATGTTGTAATTAATTGTGTTCTATATCACCACCATCTGCATAACTACCAATCATATTCCTTTGTTTTCAAGTTCAGAAGAAAAAGAAAACATAAGAGATTCAATAAACTGTTTATATTTCTGTAGAGCAAGATAATATTTGTCACCCTTAAGAACTTTATTACTAGAAGGGCAATTAGATAAGGATGCAGATATAAGGTGAGTTTGATGGGATGATAACCAAAACTGCAAAATAAAGGGATGAGAAAGAAGCCTGAACTGGGAGAATAGGGAGGGAGAAGATAGCACAGTGTGAAAGAGCTAGTGGAGGGGAAGATGGGAGAAGGGTGGTGGGCAAAGTTTGAGCCTTCCTCTCATCAGAATTGGCTCAAAGAGGAAATAACATACACGTCAGCTGGATACAGAAATCTATCTTACCTTATAGGGGAGTAAAACAGGATGAAGATAACAGAAGGGCATGGGGGGTTGGGACTGCAAAAAGGGAGGGTAGAATGGAGAAGGTGGTGATCAGAAGCCATTTGTGAGGAAGGACAGGGTTTGGGAGGGGGTAAAAGAGAGGGGGCATAAACAAACAAAAATAACATGGAGGGAAATACACAAGTAGGAATCATAACTGTAAATGTGAATGGGATGAAATCGCCTATAAAACAAAAACAGCAGAATGGTTTAAAAACCAGAATCCTATATAAGAAATGCATTTGGGTGGAGAGATACACCAAGTAGTAAATGTTATGGGCTGGAGCAGCATCTGTTATGCTTCAGCTGAAGCAAAGATGGCAGGTAGCAATCTTGATCTCAGACAAAGAAAAAGCAAAAATAGATCTAATTAAAAGTAAGACAAGGAAGAAAACTATATCTTGCTGAAAGGTACCATAGACAATGGAATCATATATGAACCAAATCGTAAAGCATCTAAATTTTTGAAGAAGTTGAATGAGTTACAGGAAGAAATAGACAAAACTATATTAGTGGGGGACCTCGACTTTTTCCTCTCAGAACTAGATAAATCTAACCAAAAAATAAACAAGAAAGAAGTTAAGGAGGTGAACAGAATACTTGAAAAGTTAGATATGATAGCTCTCTGGAGAAAACTGAATAGGAATGACATCTACACAAAAATCGATCATTTATTAGGGCATAAAAACCTGACAATCAAATGCAGAAAAGTAGAAATATTAAATGAATCCTTTTTAGGTCATGATGCAGCAAAATCACATTCAATAAGAGGTAGTGGAAATATAGATTAAAATTAATTGGAAACTAAAAAATTCAATCTTAAAAAAAATAAGTGGATCAAAGAACAAATCAAAGAAACAAATGATAATTTCATTAAAGAGAATGACAACAGTAAGACAACATAGGAAAATTTATGGGATGCAGCCTAAGCAGTGCATAGGGGAAATTTTATCTCTCTTAATTGCTTACATCAATAAAACAGAGAAAGAGTAGATCAATGAACTGGGCATACAAAAAAAATAGAAAAAGAACAAATTAAAAATCCCCAATTAAATACCAAATTGGAAATTCTGAAACATCAAAGGAGATATTAACAAAATTGAAAGTAAGAAAACTATTGAACTAATAAATAAAACTAGAAGCTGATTTTATGGGGTGAAAATAATAAAATAAATAAACCATTGATTGGTTTTTAAAAAAAAGGAAAGAAGAAAACCAAGTTAATTGTTTATTTCTAGCTGCTTGCAGTATTTTCTCCTTGATCAGGGAACTCTGGAATTTGGCCACAATGTTCCTAGGAGTTTCTCTTTTTGGATCTCTTTCAGG
>JAQQSK010013037.1:0-11634 GCA_028658325.1 Potorous gilbertii | reverse complement strand
AGAACAGTCATAATGGAAGAAAAGGAATGAAGAGTGGGGTGGGGGCTAGAAACACTAAATGAACTATGGCTGCAGTGAAAAAGAGGTACAAAGATCAATGTTTAGTCTAAGCCAGGCCAAATTCTGCCTTCATCAAACAGACTTCCAAGGATAAAGAGATTAAAATCTAGTGAGAAAGGAAGCTGATGGAGATTTTCAGGCTCTACATTAATAGTTTAATGGTGCTTTGCAATCTTAATAGCATGATGCTGTCCATAACAGTGATTGGAGAAAAGAGGGATCCATTTCAGAGAAGATTATCCCAGGGACATGTCATAGAACCTACCTATCCTTTGGACATTTCTTAATATAGCCCTGAAAAGCAGGGATATCAGGGAGGGACCCAGAGAATCATATCTCTCAGCCCTATGTCACTGAGGAATAAGATCATTGTATTATAAATGTTTCTTCTGATGAAATGACTACTTTCTCTGACTCTTTCGCTACCACTCCACAAGATTTAGGGATCCAGTGGCAGGACTGTAGGCTTCTCATTTCACACCTCATTCCCTTCTTAAGGCATAACTATGACCATTTGGTGGCAGTAATAGGAACAGAGATATTTACAGAATGGAAGGAGGATCTAACAATTACAACTGTTCGGTGATGGAACTGGCTGCCATATGATATGTCTATCATAAGCTATTCCTCATTGAAAGTGATGAACCCTAGAACAGATGACCAATGTTAGAGATGCTATAGAGAGGAGTCTTACTTTGGGTATCAGTTGAACAAAGTGGCCTCTAAAGTCCCTTATAGTTCTAACATTCTATGATTTAAGTGAAGAACAGTATAAAATAGATAATTAGAAAGAGGTAAGGTGAGAGAGATAAAAGAGATTTATAAAAAAAGGAAGGTAGATAAGAGAGATAGTTAAGGAGAAGAGATAGAGAGATGATCCATAATTTAACAGGCATTTATGTACCAATCATTGTGTAAACACCTGGGGGTGGAGGGGAAAAGCAGTCAGATTAGTTTCTGACCTCCAAGAACTTAGATTCTAATGGGTCTATGAGGCAAAAAAAGTTAAGAACCTCTTTTATAGAGAACTAACCTTTAATAGTAAAAGATTGTCAAGTTGGGAGGGGAGGTGAAAATGAAGCTTTATACCCAAGATGACTAAATGTGCAAGTAAGATGACAAAGACTCAACACACATCTCAAAGATTTTAATTACTTACTCATCTTTTGTGGCACTCATGAAGCAAACAATCTTCGGAGAATATTTGAACTTCAGTGAATAACTTTGTTTTGGAGTCAGTAAAGCAAATAGAGATCAAATGATCTGGGCTTTGTTAGAAACCAAAAGCAAGTCATTAGCTCTAAACCAAGAGAAAAGGAAGTAGGCAAACAGAGATTACCTGAATGACACTAAGAATAGTCTGATTATGACCTTTCAGTGAGCACTTTCCTACCTCAACAGAGCCACAAGGGGGAAGTTAGGTTAGCTAGTGGCCAGTATCATATGGTTTAGAAGCATCCAGAGAAAAGTCTAGAAGCATAAAGAAGGATGTATGATCCTAGAGGGACATTCCTAATGATACCTCAGAACAGAGTGATTTTTCCAGAGTAAAAAAATGAGGCAGATTTAAGCAGCAAGGAGAAGCTTTATTTTACAATGTGAAAGTTTCACATAAAGAACAGTAATTATAATAGAATACAAATAGAGAAAAACACTCAAAGGTAACTAAAAATGATCAGTATAAAGCTCTAGAGAATCAGCTCTAATGATCAATAAAAACTTTGGAGAGAATCAATGATTTATAGTAGTAGAAAAATTATATGGGACAAGTACACTTTTGATACAGTTTCACTTTGTGACAGTAATGGTAACATATATATTTTTTATACTGACACTAAGCTGACTCAGAAAGTCTAACTCAACCAGATTAAAACATACTGAACTGGTTACCCCATTTTTAGTTAGCTCTCTATGAGTTGAGTGTTGGATTTCATGTCATATACACTTTTTTTCATTACTCACTTTTATTGTATATTTAATCCCATGAATGTTAAGAACAAATAGAACTCCAAGGAAATGTATAAAAGTTATAGCTCTTAAAGAGCACATTTCAATGACTCTTAAAGATACTACAGAGGTTATTTTCATAGGAAAATAAAATACTTCAAGAATTATTCAAGCCCACAAGGAAACAAGACCAGTTATTTCAAAGTACAAAGAAACACATGGTCAAAAACAGGAAAACTACTCTAGTAACTGACAAATTATTGCTTTAAAACAACTATACCAATTCCCATACAATAAGCAAAGGTCTTCAGCATAACTGTCAGCTGAAGAATTTGTTATTGATTCCTTTATAGCAGTGGTGTCAAAGTTAAATAAAAGGAGTAACTAACCCATACGTAAAGATTCTTGTGAGCTGCTCATTGACAGAAAATCACGTGTAGATATAGATATAAAGATAGATTAACAGACGTCAGCATATTAAAATCAGATAGAAATCAGAAATGGTCTAGTTTGGGCTATACTTGAGAGTCTTATTGTATGCATGTGGTCCATGAACCACATGTAAAAAGTTGCTGCTAATTGTTATAGTCAAGACAGTACAAATACAGGAATAATGAAAATTGGAAAAATGTAATTTATACTGATAAATCTCATATTTTCATTCATGGCTTTATCAACACTTGCCAAAAGTTCAGGTAAGCATATAAGATTTGAACTTCATCAAATTATAAAAACATCATACTCCAAAAAATGTTTGTTTTAATCCCCTATTAGACTGGAAGTTTTGCATCCATTAATAATATGACAGATTCTGATAAATATGTGGATATGCAGAGAAACAACATTGTCATAGAATTTCTATAACTTCATTATAGAGACAGAAATATGGGAACATGAATTTACACCATTAATTCCCATCATGAAATGTTAATGAACTTGTCAAAAGAGACAGAAATGAACTTTCAGGGATGGAGCCAAGATGATGGGGTAAAGATGAGCTCAGCTGAACTCTCCCCTGCATTCCCCTCTAAATAACTTTATAACAATGCCTCAGATCAAATTCTGAAGTGGCAGAGTCAACAAAAAGTCAGAGTGAAACATTCTTCTATATATAAACAATATAAGAGGTTAGAAAGACAAATCTTATGTAGTAGAATTGGCAAAATGGAAAACGAGGTACAAAAATCCGTTGATGAAAATAACTCCTAAAAAAGCAATATTGTCCAAAGAGAGAAAAAAATATGAAAGCTCGCTGAAGAAAATAATTCCACAAAAATTAAAACTGAGCAAATGGAGGCTAATTACTCCATGAGACATCAATAAATAATAAAACACAATAAAAAAGAATAAAAAAGTAGAAGAAAATGTTAAATATCTCATGGGAATAACAACAGAAAAAATAAAGATCAAGGAGCGATAATTTAAGAATTATTGAGATTGTTGAAGCTCAATTACAATGACAAAAGAAAGAGCTGAGAAATCATATTTCAGGAAATTATCAAGGAGAATTGCCCCAACATCTTAAATCAGACCGTAAAATAGAAATTAAAAGGATCTACTGATCACCACCTGAAAGAAATCCCAAAATTAAACCTTCCAGGAACATAACCAAATTTCACAGCAACCAGGTCAAAGACAAAATACTTCAAGCAGCAAGAAAGAAACCATGCAAATAGCCTGGAGTCATAGTCAGGATCACACAAGAATTAGCAGTCATCACTTTATAGGAGTGGAGGGCTTGGAATATGATATTATGGAAGGCAAAAGAGCTGGAATTACAGCCAAGAATAATCTACTCAACAAAACTGAACATTATCCTTCAAGGGAGAAAAAAATGGACATTTAATGAAATAGTGGACTTTCAGGCACGCCTGATGAAAAGAACAAAGCTGAATATAAAATTTGATGTTCAAACACAAGACTCATTAATCTTAATTAATTAATTAAAAAGATAATCATAAATAAACCTAATAGTAATAATAAACCTAAATAAATAAACCTAAGATAATCATAAATAAACCTAATAAACCTAATAGTAATAATAAACCTAAATAAATAAACCTAATAATAGTAATACCTAAATAATTAATAAACCTAAATAGTATACCGTTCTATATGGGAAGATGATATATGGATCTTCTAAAAACTTTATTAGGGAAGTTAGAAGGATTCTAAAAAGAAAGAGGGTTCAGGAGTGAGTTGATTATGTTGGGATGATGTTAATGCAAAGAGAAAGAAGAATGTACTAGGAGAAGAGGGAAGGGAGAGGAAGAATAGGAAAAAAAATCATCCCACATAAAACAGGTTAGCAAGGAAGCGCTTTTACAGTAGAGGGAGAAATTATGGGAGTGGAGAGTGGGCAATGCTTGATCTCACTCACATCTAAATTGGTACAAAAAGAAAAAGCATAAATAGATACTCATTTGTGAAGGAAATCTATGTTCCCAACAGGGGAATAAGAGGGAAAGGGGAAGGAAGAAAGAAGGAGTAGGGGGTGGGGAGGCAGAGAAACGAAAGCAGTGGTCAGAAGCAAAATAAATTTGAGAGGACAGATAGGATAAAAAAGCAAGAAAGGGGTAAACAGAAAAAAATAGAATGGAGGAAAATGCATAATTATGCAAAATGCATAAATGCATAATCATAACTGTGAATGTAAAAAGGATGAATTCACATATAAAATAGAAGTATATAGCAGAATGAATTAGAAACCAGAATCCAACAATATGTTCTGTACTAGAAACACATTTGAAACAGAGAGACACACCAGAGTTCAATAAGGGACTAGAGCAAAATCTATTAAACTTCTGTTTGGAAGAGGGGGAAGAGAAGGTGGGAATAGCAATCATAATCTCCAACAAAGCAAAACCAAAAATAGACTTAATTTAAAGGGTAAATAGGAAAACCACATTTTAGAAAAAGCACCATAAACAATGAAGTAAAATCACCACCAAACATCTATGCATCAAATAGTATAGCATCAGAATTCTTAATAGAACAGTTAAATGAATTCTAGGATGAAACAGAAAGTAAAACTATACTAGTTGGGGATCTTACCTTTTGCCTCTCAGAACTAGAGAAATCTAACTACAAAATAAATAAGAAATAAGTTAAGAAGACAAAAAGAATCTTGGAAAAATTGGATATGATGGACTTCTGGAAAAGACTAATAATAAAGAATACATACCTTTGTACTCAGCTGCACGTGGCACTTTAACAAAACTCGACCGTGTATTTTAGGGCATAAAAAGCTCACAAAAATTCAGAAAAGGAAAAACATTAAATTAATCATTTGGGGACTGCAATGCAATAAAAATTACATTTAATAAAAGGCCATGGAAGCATAGGTTAAAAACTAATTGGAAATTAGATAATCTAATTCTGAAAAATGAATGGGTCACAGAACAAATTATAGAAACAATCAATGATGACAATGATAACAATTAGACAAAAAACTAAAATTGGTAGAATGCAGGTGAAGTATTGGTGTATTCATCCTTCATTTTCGAGGAGGACCAAGACATCATGGAAATGCAGTTGACTTTGATTTGAGTGAGGGAGGGCTGTGCAGGTCACCAGCCTCACTTTCTCCCCCAGAGCCACCTGAATCCAGTGACCAGATATTCATCAGAATGACTAGAGATGGCTGCATGAATACAGTGGAGGACTCTGGCCCCTTTAGGCTAAGGCCTTTTCAGGTATCAGAGTGAGGCAATGCCCACTCAAGGAATAGGCCTCTTTAAGAAGTGAGTCAAGGGAATGGGCCCTTTAATGAGAAAAAAAAAATCAAACTGAGAAGGGAAGACCCTGAGGGTTGCTGTTCCAAAGAGGAACAGTTACCATTGACATTCACTCTAAGCCAGGAGGGAACTAAAGACAGCCATTAAGTGGAGCTTGGGCAGGGATCTATTGTGATCCAATCTATGAACTTCAGAGTACTTGGGAGAAAATATATATTTCTAAATGTGCACATCAGTAAAAGAGAGAAAGATCAGATCAATAAATTGGGCATGAAACTAACAAAAAAAAAACTAGAAAAAAGAACAAAATTAAAATTCCAATTAAACACTAAAATGTAAATCCTAAAAATCAAAGGAGAAATTTAAAGAGTTGAAAGTAAAAAAAAAAAATGAACTAATAAATAAAACTTGGAGCTAGTTGAATTTAAAAAAACAATAAAATACATAAAATATTGGTTTATTTAATTTTTAAGAAAAGAAAACCAGATTACAAGTATCAAAAATAAAAAGGGTGAATACACCACCAATGAACATGAAATTAAAGCAATTATTAGGAGTTATTACACCCAAATATATACCAATAAAACTGACAATCTAAGTGAAATAAATAAATATTTATAAAAATATAAACCACCCAGATGAACAGATGAAGAAAAGAATACATAAATAACTGTTGCAGAAAAATAAATTAAACAAATCATCAATGAGCTCCCTTAGAAAAAATCTCCAGGACCAGATGGAGTCAAAAGTAAATTCCACCAAATATATAAGGAATAATTAATCCCAACACTATATTAACATTTTTTAAAAATTAGTTAAAAGAGTCCAAGTTCCTTTTAAGCCATAAAAAATAGTTCTGATCCTTAAACGAGGGAAAGTAAAAGCAGAAAAAAAATGGTAGGCCAATTTCCTTCATGAATACTGAGGCTAAAATTTTAAATGAAATACTAGCAAGGAGATCACAGCAATATGTCACAAAGATCATACACTACGATGAGGTGGATTTTATAGCAAGAATACAGAGCTGGTTCAATATTAGGAAAACTATCAGAATAATTGATCAAATCAATAACAATAACAACAAAAATCAAATGACTACATCAGTAGATTTAATAAAAGCCTTTGATAAAATATAACGCCCATGCCAGTCAAAAACACTAGAAAGCACAGGGATCAATGAACACTTTCTATTTTTTTCCATTGAGTTTGATTTATTTTTAATTTACAGAATAAAACAGATACTTCCATAACAGTATTTTTAAAAGCTCATTGTATATATATATATATACATATATATATATATATATATATATATATGTATATATATATATATACATATACATATATATATGTATGTATGTATGTATGTGTACATGTATATGTACATGTAAACATACTTCTATTTAACAGTTCTTTCTCTGGATGTAGATAGTACTTTCATAGGTTCCTTATAGTTAATTTGGGTATTTATAATAGTCAAAATGACTTATTCGTTCAGTCGCTCTTAGAACAATATTACCATTACTGCACACAAGGTTCTCTCCATTATGCTCATATCATTCATTATTTCATGCAAGTTTTTTCATGGTTTTCTAAGCTCATTGAATTCATTATTTTCATATAGTGCAGTAGTATGCCATCACAATCATATACCACAACTTGTTCAGCCAAGAATCTTTCTTAAAATGATAAGTAGTATCTATCTAAAACCAAAAGCAAGAATTATCTGTAATGGGGAGAAACTTAAAGTCTTACCAATAAGACCAAGAGTGAAGTAAGAATGTTCATTATACCATTTTTTATTCAGTATTGTACTGGAAATGCTAGCTATCATAAGACAAGAACAATAAATGGAAGGAATAAAAATAGCCAGTGAAGAAACAAAACTATTACTCTTTGTAGATAAGAAGATATACGTAAGGAATCCTAGATCAACTTAAATTGCTTGAAAGAATTAACATCAGTGAAGTACCAAGATATAAAATAAACTGACATAAATTATCAGCATTTCTACATATTGCTAGCACAATTCAGCAGCAACAGAAAGAGAAATTCTTTTTAACAAAATAGTACACAATATAAGGTACCTAGGAACTATATAAACACATTTCAAAAAAAAAATTTTCAAAAAAAAGAGAGATCTAAACAATTAGAGAAATATTAATTGCTTATGGGTAGGCTGAGTTCAATATAATAAAAATTACAATTCTACCTGTCAGTTTACTTATTTAGCACCATACCAATCAAACTACCACAGAATTATTTTATAGAACTAGAAAAAATGAAAAGAAAATTCATCTGGAAGAACGAAAGATCAAAAACATCAAGAGAATCAATGAAAAAATGTCAAGTAAGGTAGCCTAGCTGTTCTAGATCTCAAAGTGGTAATCATCAAAACAATCCAGTACTAGATAAGAACCAGAGCAGTGGATCAGTGGAATCTATTAGGTATATAATACATGGTAGTAAATGACCACAGTAATCTAAAGTTTAATAACTCTAAAGATCCAAGATTCAGGGGTAAGAAGTCATCATTTAACAAAAATTTCTGGGAAAACTAAAAAGTAGTTGGCAGAAACTGGGTTTAGACCAACCTCTTATACCATATACCAAGATATGGTCAAAATGGAAAAATGATTGAGACCGAAGGGTAATATCGTAAGTATATTATAGGATCATGGAAAAATGTACCTATCAAATCTACTGATAAGAGGAAAGGTTATCACCAATTAAGGATATTAAGAGAATATTAAGAAAAGTAAAATAGATAATTTTGATTACATGAAATTAAAAAGTGTTTGTACAAACAAAACTAATGTACCAAAATTAGAAGGAAACTGGAGGAAAATTTGCAACAAATTTCTCTCATAAAGGTCTCATTTCTCAAATAGAAATTGAGCCAAATTTGTAAAAATAAAAACCATTCCCCAGTTGATAAGTGGTCCAAAGATATAAACAGGAAGTTTCCAGAAGGAGAAATCAAAGATATTACTAATCACATGAAAAATGCTTAAATCACTACTGGTTAGAGAAATACAAATTAAAATGACTCTGATACCACTTCATACCTTTGAGATTGACTAAAATGACAGAATAGGAAAATTACAAATCTTGGAAAGGAGGTAGAAAAATCGGGACTTTCACACATTGTTGGTGGAGTTCTGAGTTAGTCCAACCATTCTGGAGAATAATTTAGAACCATACCCAAAAGATCATAAAAGTGTGCATTCTTTTTGATCAAGCAATCTGGCTACTGTCCCAAAGAGATCAAACAAAATGGAAAAGGACCTATTTGTACAATATACATATATATATATACACACACATATATATACATATATAATCAGCTCTTTTTGTGGTGGCAAAGACTGAGAAATTGAGGGGATCCTCATCAATTGGGGAATGGTTGATCAAGTTGTGGTATATTGTTGTGATGGAATATTATTGTCCTATAAGAAATGAGCAAGATGATTTCAGAAAAACAACTGGGAAACCAGGAGAATATCATGCATAGTAAATTGCAATGTTGTAAAGATGCTCAAGTGTGAAAGACTTAGCTATTTTAATCAGAATCTCAATCTAAGATGATTCCAAACAATCTATAATGAAAAATAATACCCACCTCCAGAGAGAACTATTGAACTCTGAGGTCAGATTGAAACACTCTTTTTAACTTTATTTACTTTTATTATTTTGTTTGCATTTTCTTTTGAAACATAGATAATAAGGAATTGTGTTTTACATGACCTCTCATGTACAATCAACATTAAATTCCTTGCCTTCTCGATGAGGGGGGAAGGGCAATAGAGATGGAGAAAATTCAGAACTGAAATTTTAAAAAAAATTTTTTTTAATTACATATGATTGGGAAATATTTAATAAAATAAATTTAAAATTTTCTTAAAAATAAAAGAGATGGAAAAATTACCTAGAAACTCATCTAATTCATATTCCATTGAAAACATGTAAGCAATAAATGCAATTGTTATTAGATGAAATTACCTTGCTAAAAAAGTAAGTTCTTTGTTACTAGAGAACACTTGATTGGAGCAATAGAAATGTATTCATATGTCTATAATTTGCATATAAAAGAAATTGATAAAATTTTAAAATTAAATAGATAAGCCTAAGGGACATATTCTCATGCTCTCTCCGTGTCTCTCTCTCTCTCTCTCTCTCTCTCATACACACACACACACACACACACACATCTAAACAAAATTTAAAAATCATGGATGGCTAGATACATCATAGATTACATTACCAATAACATCCTCTTTTCAGCAATTAGAAATGAAACCACTTCTAAGAAGGACATGCTATGCTTTTAAAGAGAAATAAACATGTCTCTTTGTTTTATTGCAAATTCCAATTAAATTTCTACATAAGGCAAAGTGCCATAATAGGACTGATCTGGCATCAGAAAGACCTGGATTCTGCTTTTGACACATACAGGTTATGTGGCTTTGCATAAGTCATATAGTTTCTTAGTATCCTCATGCAACTCTATGAGATGATAAATTATAGAGCTTGTGCTACAGAACACTGGTAAAGAAAGATCTTTCATTAGGAGTTCCTCATACTAGTGAAATTACAGTTGCCATTCAAAAACTTTTATGCATGAAATAATTTTCTTTTTTTGTGATTTTCTAATATTTGTCCAAAAGCATTTGTGAGTATCCACAAGATTGATTTTTCCCACACCAGATGATTAAAATAAATTGCTTAGAAATAGTCTCCCCAGTTTATTATCACCAAGTAGAAAACTACAAAATCTGTAATAGAAGAAGGCAAGAAAGGGAGGAAATGGGATCACATACAGGTGGGCACCCAACAGTCTTTGAATCACTACCAAATATTATTCTAGAAGAGGGGAGTTACTCTATTAAACTCTAAACTCTATCAAATTCATTCACCAGGAAGTATAAAAATATATTTTTTGCAATAATCAACTTGCAATAGTGTTTTAATTCAATTTCCCTTGCCTTGGAAGCTAATTCTAAAGTTTTGCTTACTCAGGCCAGTGTGTGCGTAAGCTGAAACCCCAGGGTTTCCTCTCCCTCTTTCAAATGCAGACAGAAAGTAGGCTTCCTCCCCCCTTGGTTAAAATTACCAGTCTCTTGCTCAAACCAGACTAGAGATAAAATGGACCTTTTATTGAGTTCAGGCCAATTGCCTCAGCAGCAGCCAATCAGTTCACTCTGGAGCTGCTCAGGACATCAGCAATGTAAAGTGCTGACGGGTACTGAAAATTCTCTGAGTGGTTCCTCAAGTTCCTTCTGGAATGTTATATTTTCCAAGAACCTGTGGAATGTGCCATGACAGCCATTTCAATGAGGAAACTTATTAGAGAGTAAAAACAACCCTACACTTTTGAGTCCACTTAGTCTGAAATGATTTTCTTTCCTCCATAGGCAGGGAGGGTGTCATTCTCATCTTTAACCTTCAGAATGTCCTTTTCCAGTGGTGCTCATTTGATAATGCCAATGAAAGACCTGCAGTATTACAGGAAGAAATGAGGCCAGTAAATCCACTTCAGCTCTTATTTGCTAGTTTTTATGGCAAGATTTCAAAGTTAATTACAGAGCTAAAGACAAGATGAAGTGTATTGTTTATATTCATCTCTCTCAAGCAAGGGTTGAGAAAGGGTGAATATTGTTCCCAGAAATGGGACACCTGTATCATTTAAGTAAAAAATATTAATTCCTTGATTCTATTTTTATCTAGATTCACAGACTGGGAAAACTTACTTTTTCTTGCATCTCTCTCATTTCTTTTCCCAGTTTTTCCTCCACCTGTCTGACTTGATTTTCAAAATCCTTTTTGAGCTCCTCCATGACCTGAGCCCATGGGGTATCTCTTTCAGATATTTGGGATACAGAGGCTTCGA